>JAXIVJ010002690.1:32500-105033 GCA_036785665.1 Chirona hameri | reverse complement strand
TGCCGTGATTCTCTGCAGTATGAGAACATGTTATACCCTTGTAACTCGAAATCCTGTAGCCTATCCCTATTATACCCCTCACTAACCCATGTCTCGGTTACACAAATGATATCAGGCTTTTCAAGGGCAACATAACACTCAAACTCATCAAATTTAGACCTAATACTTTGGGCATTCAGCAACACACATGTGATCTTATACTTTGAGCTGACTCTACTAATTCTGAGGGAATTATGATCTACTGTCCTATTCTGACATGAACTCTACCAATGCTTACTTCTTGATGGCCCTAGTACTAGCGTCCCTGAACCCCCCCCTTCCTACCTTAGTTTCCCTGAATGACACTTCTGTAGGCATCTCCCAAAGCCTTGCCCCCTCATCCGATAAGTGAAGCCCATCCCTTCATATAGTACCTATGCCACTCATAGAACTGATCCCATAAGTCTACATAACTAAGCCCCATAGCTGAACATAAGTTCTGAACTGAGCTGTTCACAGACAGAGCTCTCGAGTACCACTCCTCACTGGCTCCACAGCGAGGGAGGATGCCAGTCACAATGACTGGTTTCCTGGACTCCTTCAACCTCTGCAGCAGGCTCCGGTACTCCGCTACTATTCTCACACTCTGTCTAGGTCCTATGTTGTTCACCCCCACCTGTATTATAACTGTCTCTGGGCTACTCCTACCCAGTTCTGCCTCAATGACAGGGCCCATATCAACTACTTTTGCCCCCCGGTTTAACTATACATTTGTCCCTCTTCCCACAGAATGTTCGCCTTAAGGGCCTTACCCTCGAGTCCCCAACCACTAAATGCTGAATCTGTACCTTGTCACTTTCAGCTGCTGACTCTAACGCACTGAACCTATTTGCTAGTGTAACCTGCTGATGTTCCCTGGGGCTGTACTGCCTGACTGTACCCTGAACTTTTGTCCATCCCTCCTGATCCCCCTTCCCCTCTTCCTCCTCCAGATTCTGCTACCACCCTCCATTACCAGCACCCCCTCCTCATCCTTACTGTCTGTGGCCCTAGCATTACTTTCCACAATGTTGGGTCTCCAGAAACGTGACCCTCCAACACACTTCCAAACCCCAGCCGCACTATCCACTTTTGCCTTATCCTCCTCCCTTATGCCCCTATCAGAACTACCACTGGTCCCTGATCCTGTAGGGCTCCTTTTCTGACCCCCTAACCACAATCTGCGCATACGTTCCTTGGTCAGGAGCTACACCCTCTTGCGGCTCATCTCTACACCTACACTTACTTAACTGCGCCTCAAGCTCCGCTACTCTAGCCTGGAGGGCCTCTAGCTCTGCTACCTTCGCCTGCCATCCTAGTCATGCTCATTTGAATACACTAGTAACTTAGGTATATAACTTAGGTACTATGCACTTTTCAATACTTTACTAACTTAACTTAACTTTTTTTTGTTTGTTTTTTCTTCTTCTAAACCTTAACTAGATCTAGGTAAAGCTAGTAACACAAATCAGCTATGAGTGCACCTTATACTAGACTAAATATCTAATCCTTAAATAAACTGAATACTAAACACACCTTAATTATCCCTAATTTTCTAAAATATCTACTTATCCAACCCTGCAACTAATAACACAAAAATAAGACTAAGACAATTTTGGCGCACACAAGCTAGAATGAAAAGTCCTTTAAAAAGCAAGTAAGAGGTAACAGCTAACTATGAATGCTTAAAAATAATACCTAAACGATCCACAAAACTAAATATCTAATCCTTATATCTAAATATAATGTGATTCCTCAAAAAAATACACACAACAACAGAGCTATCCAACAGCTACTTAGCTTGGCTAAAGCGGGGTTCAGAAGGTAAGATATGTATATGTATATGTATATGTATATGTATATGTATATGTATATGTATATGTATATGTATATGTATATGTATATGTATATGTATATGTATATTGTATATGTATATGTATATGTATATGTATATGTATATGTATATGTATAGTGTATATGTATATGTATATGTATATGTATATGTATATGTATACTGTATATGTATATGTATATGTATATGTATATGTATATGTATAATGTATATGTATATGTATATGTATATGTATATGTATAGTATACTGTATATGTATATGTATATTGTATATGTATATGTATATGTATAATGTATATGTAATAGTAGTATATGTATATGTATACTGTATATGTATAATGTATATGTATATGTATATGTATATGTATATGTATATGTATATGTATATGTATATGTATATGTATAATGTATAGTATATGTATATGTATATGTATATGTATATGTATATATGTATATGTATATGTATATGTATATGTATATGTATATGTATATGTATACTGTATATGTATATGTATATGTATATGTATTGTATATGTACTATGTATATGTATATGTATATGTAGTATGTATATGTATATGTATATGCTATATGTATATGTATATGTATATGTATAATGTATATGTATTATGTATATGTATATGTATATGTATATATGATATGTATATGTATATGTATATGTATATGTACTATGTATATGTATATGTATATGTATATGTATATGTATATGTATATGTATATGTATATGTATATGTATATGTATATGTAATATAGTATATGTATATGTATATGTATATGTATATGTATATGTATATGTATCTGTATACTGTATATGTAATAAATGTATATGTATATGTATATGTATATGTATATGTATAATATTGTATATGTATATGTATATGTATATGTGTATATAAGTATATGTATATGTATATGTATATGATATATGTATAATGTATATGTATAAGTATATGTATATGTATATGTATATGTATATGTATATGTTATGTATGTACTATGTATATGTATATGTATATGTGTATATGCTAATGTATATGTATATGTATATGTATATGTATATGTATATGTATATGTATATGATATATGTATATGTATATGTAATGTATATGTATATGTATATGTATATGTATATGTATGTATATGTAATATAGTATATGTATATAGTATATGTATATGTATATGTATATAGTATATGTATATGATATAATGTATATGTATACTGTATATGTCTATGTATATGTATAATATGTATATGTCTACTGTATATGTATATGTATAATGTATATATAGTATATGTATATGTATATGTATATGTATATGTATATGTATATGTATATGTATATGTATATGTATAGTCTATGTATATGTATATGTATATGTATATGTATATGTATATGTATATGTATATGTATATGTATATGTATATGTATATGTACTATGTATACTGTATATGTATATGTAGTATATGTATATGTATATGTATATGTATATGTATATGTATATGTATATGTATATGTATATGTATATGTATATGTATATGTATATGTCATATGTATATGTATATGTATATGTATAATAGTATAAGTAATGTATATGTATACTGTATATGTACTATGTTATATATGTATATGTACTATGTATATAGTATATGTATATGTATATAGTATATGTACTATGTATATGTAAAGTAAGTATATGTATATGTATATGTATATGTATATGTATATGATATATATATAGAATATGTATATGTATATACTATATATATACTATATACTATACACATACTATACTATATCAGATACTAGATATATACTAAGATATAGCTATAGTATAGCATACTAGATATGATATAGATATAGCATACTAGATATAGATATACTATCATAGACTATAGATATAGATACCGATACTAGATATAGAATATAGATACTTAGATTGATATAGATACTAGATATACGATATAGATATAGATATAGATACTGAATAGCTATACGATATAGATATAGATATAGCTATAGCATATAGCATAATAGATATAGCTATAGATATCAGATATAGATATCAGCATATAGATATAGATAATAGATATAGATATAGATACTAGATATAGACTACGACTAGATACTAGACTATAGACTATAGATATAGACTATAGATATAGATATAGATATAGATACTAGATATAGATATAGCTACTCGAATCTAGACTCACTAGATATAGATATAGATATAGATATAGATATAGACTATAGATATAGATATAGATATAGATATAGATATAGATACTATTATATAGATAATATAGATATAGAATAAAGATATAGATATAGATATAGATACTACGCTATAGATATAGATATAGATATAGATATAGATATAGATATAGATATAGATTACTAGATATAGATATAGATATAGATATAGATCTAGATATAGACTACTAGATCTCACTAAACTAGATCATAGCTAAGCTATAGATATAGACTATATAGATATAGATATCACGATATAGATATAGATAGATAGACTATAAGTCTATAGATATCAGATCTAGATATAGATACGATATAGATATAGATTAGACTAGATACTAGCACTCTAACTAGAATCTACTAAAGATATAGAGATATAGATATATAGATATAGATATAGATACTAGATACTCAGACTCAAGACTATAGACTCTCATAAGACTACTAGCACTAATAGATATAGAACTAGATATAGATAGATAGATATAGATATAGACTATAGATATAGATACTAGACTATACGATATAGATATAGATAATAGATATAGATATAGATATAGATATAGATATAGATATAGAATAGATATAGATATAGTATAATCTAGACTCACTAGCTATAGCTATAATAGATCACTCACGACTATACGATATAGATATAGATATCAGATCTACGACTAAGACTATAGCTTATAGATATAGATATAGATATAGTATAGATATAGATATAGTATAGATAAGCTATAGATATCAGATATAGACTATAGATATAGATATAGATATAGATATAGAACTAGCACTACTAGATATAGACTATAGATATAGATATAGATATAGATATAGATATAGATATAGATATAGATATAGATATAGATATAGACTCACTAGATACCTAGACTCTACGCATACTAGACTCACTAGATCAGCTACTAGAAACTCACTAGCTCTATAGATATCGACTATCAGCTACTCCGATATAGATATAGATATAGATATAGAATATCACTATATAGATATAGATATCAGATATAGATATAGATATAGCTCTACTAGATATAGATATAGATATAGATATAGATATAGATATAGATATCGATATAGTCTGATATAGATATAGATATAGATAGATAGATATAGATACTAGATATAGATATAGATATAGATATCAGATATAGATATAGATATTAGATCTATCTCGATACTCAGATATAGATATAGATATAGATATAGATATATAGATATAGATATAGATATAGATATAGATATAGATATAGATATAGATATAATATAGATATAGATATCAGATATAGATATAGATATAGCTATAGATATAGATATCTAGATATCTCTATAGAATAGCACTTACTACTCTTAGACTCACAGATATAGCTCACACTATAGATATAGCTCACTCACCTCTCACTATAGCTATAGATATAGAATACTAGATATAGATCTAAGATATAGCATCATACTATAAAAGATCACTACTATAGATCACTAGCTCACTCAGCTACTCACTACGATAACTCACTCTCAGAACTAGATATAGTATAGAATAGATATAGATATAGATATAGATATTAGATATAACTATAAGCTACTAGATCACTAATCACAGCACACTCACACTCACGACTCACTCACACTCACACTACACACTCACACTCGACACTCACTACAGCTCACGACTATAGATCACACTCACTATCACTCACACTATCACACATCAACTCACACTCACACTCACACTCAACTACGCATACTCACACACACTACACAAACACCACTACACACACACACTACTCTTACTACTACTCACTACACAATACTACTACTACACCCTACTATAACTACTACTATCACTACTACTAACACTATACTCTACACTCACTATAACACACTATACTACTACTACTACACTATACTACTATCACTACTCACAACTAACTACACTATCATCACTCACTATATCATATATATATATACTAATATAATATATATACTATTATATATATCATATACTACTATACACACTCTACTAAATACACTATACTACATTACTACTATACACTATCTATACTATACTACTCTACTAAACTACACTACTACTCTACTCTAAATCTATCAATAGCACTAACGCACCTTGCACTTCAACTCAGCACTCAGCACCCCCCTCCACTGACCTATGCCCAGTCAGCGGCACCGACATACCCGACGTGAGTGCTCCAGTACCCGATCACCTACATATACGCCTAGTTAACCTCTCCACCCCCCCAAACACCAACGTCAATTATTAACTGTACTTGTTTCATTGTCTTCCCATACTGTCTATCATGACCTTCAATAGTTCCATTTTTTCAGCCAGCTGAGTTCATGTCAAGCAGCACTTCTTGTCCTATATAAGCCAGTGAAAAGATGTGCTGCTGGAGCCTTGGCTAAGAAGGTCTGGTTAATGCAATAATTCCAGGTTCACAATTGCATTGCAACTGTTACTGTATTTAAAATGGTTCAACAACATAGGATATTCATTTATTTTACAACCAGTTTTATGAACAAAGCAATAAGGCAGTTTTAGTTTTTGCCACTTTTTGCCACTTTTTTTGCCGGTAAAAAACCGGTTTAAACCGGCAAGTGGCAAAACACATTTTTGCCGGCAAAAAGTCCAATCCTGAATTGCTAAAGAAGGGCTATTATAGGAGGGTTTGCGCTTGGCGGAACCTTTGAGTCACTATGCACGTGTGCACTGCGCACGTGTGGACCACTATTTTATATCTTTGAAACTACCTGCCCGATTCAGCTGAACGTTCCTATGCATACTAGGGTATAACCACGGTAATAATATTGAACGTTTTACTCATTATTGGGACACAGTTAATGCGCACGTGTGCTTCCGTACCGTTTCATAATTCAAAACCTGTTTAAGCTTTACCAGAGCGCGCCTGCTCGGTCATCGCCCAAAAGGCCTTTTACTGGTTTAAGTTAACTGAAACGCATGTTCTTTTGGAATGGCCTGGCATCCTAATTGGTCTGAAAATTGTAATTTTCAGCATTTGGAAGCCGTGCTTTCTATTATAATATTGTCCCGATACTTATCGGTGTTTTTTTATATCGGTGACCTAAATGTCAGGCCAGTTTTCATGACCTTCCAATTTTAACCCTCGCCCTACGGGAGCTTTTTTCACCTTCGCCCTACGGAGGGGGGGGGGGGGACTGACAGTCCCCCTGTTAACTTCCAAACCAAACATTTTAGAGCAATGCGGTGAGTACCAGCATGTTGCCTGTTATGAGAGGAATCTAACAGTATGCGATTTTTAGGTTTCAGGTCAACGGATGACCTTCCAGGTCAAGTGAATGACCTCGGATTTACCACGTCCAGAACAGCGATTTTGCTCTTCAGAAAACCTCAAAATTAGAAATTGATAAATGTAAATAAAAGGCATGTTCCTAGACCAGTTTTTGGCTCAGAGATACAGAAAAGGTAATTATTTGTTCGTATCTTGTCAAAAAAAGTAAACAAAAAGTTATTCGTAAAAATGACGTCATCAGTTTCTTACACTTAGGGGAGCCATAACTCAGTCAAAAATAAAGATATTGCTTTGAAATTTGGTATGAGTATTGTTCATACTCAGATTTCTCACATATATTCCGGTTTTTCTAATATCTTTGAAAATGTTGATTTTGTGGGGGATTTTTAAGTTTATTTTTTATTTTAGGGGTCAAAAACCCAAATTTTTGAAAATCCGAGATTGCCATTTGATAGAGAATGCCAGTTGGTATCTTTGGTGAATTGCGTTTGCAATTTGTTTTGAAACTCTCTTTTCTACGATTTTTCAAATATTTATATTTTTTACCAACATGACGTCATCAAAACGTCATTATTTCCCAAACTTCTCAACTAATTTGAACGGAAATTTTACAGCCTACGTATAATTGCTGTAAACTCAGCTACCAAAAATTTCAGCAAGATGCATCGCATGTGTAAAAAGTTATTCAAGAAAAAACTCAGGGGGGGGGGCCTGTCAGACCCCCCCCCCCCGTAGGGCGAGGTCAATGGGAAAATATACAAATGTTTCCTTATCTGAGCATTCGCATTAAATCATCATTATTATTTTAAGATTTTAAGATTATGCTATTATAGCTCATTCTTGATGACCCAAGTGCAATTATTGCTTAGTGACCCCTACAAGATCGAGTGAGGTCATCATAAGGTGGCAAGCACTTTGCCAATATCTCTTGATATAAACATAAAATGAAAATAAGAACGCGAGATAGGCACCACTGTGTATGTCTCGTCGAGCCGTGTCCGACATTGCGCAACACGACATACTTGGTTCACCACATGACCTTAACTTACCTTAACTTGAGGTCAAATTTGTAATTTGACTTAACCTGGTCACCATGGTATGATTCGTAGCTCCCCGACGAAACGAGCACGATTGCGTTAACATTATTGCCCTATCTTTATCAGGCGGCAATCTACCGCTAGATGAGTAAAATATAGGTTTCATTTCCACTATTTTCTTGCGAAAGGGATGTGAAGTTAACTAGGCCGACGAATATTCTACCGACCAAAGTAATCGCCAATTGCCAAACAATTGACTCCGACTCCGGGCCGGAGTCGGAGTCGACAAGATTTTAGCGACTCCCACTCCGACTCCGACTCCGGCCAAAACTGCCGACTCCGACGACTCCGACTCCGACTCCGACTTCGACTTCGACTTCGACTTCGACTTCGACTTCGACTTCTACCTCGACTTCGACTTCGACTTCGACTTCGACTTCGACTTCGACTCCGCAGCCCTGATTTTCATTCATGCATTGCCCATCACATTCATTTTATATCTTCCGCTTCAAGTTGTATGGAACAAACAATGTTCTAAGTCCATTATGTTGCATTCTAGACGAAAAACTGGCCCATAAACATGCATTGCAACGCCAAATGGTCGTAATCGTCAGTCGCTTTTGGACTTTGGTCCCCCTGCCTGGCGCAATTGAAGCAGATGATGAGTGGCGGAAATATGGCGAGGGTGGGTTTTAAACAAAACCGGTTATATCCAGCCTCAAACAACGGGCACCAAGTTGTGTTGTGCTTAAATACTAGACAATTTTTTTTGTTTTTTTATAAATACTTTTCAACATAGATGTAAATTATAATTATCTCATAATACCTACATAAAACAATCCACCCAGAAAATGGTTAAAGGAAATAGTTCACCTTCAACATGGGTTTTGAACTGAAATAGCAATTTTGTAGCCCGTGTTGAGAAATCATTATCTGGAACTTTTCTTGGCTGAAAAGACTCCAGCCGAAGATATTTGACTTTTTGGCGATGGAATACGGCGCATATATGATGTACCGTACCGTCTGAATGTGCCAGCACTGCCATGGAGCATGCGCAGACCAATAACGCACACCATAAAATCAATAATTTACAACCTTTTGTCCTGAATTGGCGCGATGTAGGACCATTTTTAAAAAGCAAAAAAGAAACTGTATTAAACAAATATAATAGAATCGTGTTCTGAAAAATTTCCGAAGGTGATCTATTTCCTTCAAAATCAAGTAAACATGATTTTGTTAATATCCGGGGGTGGCATTATGACCATGGCGCAAATAGAGCAGTCTTCCCTATACACAGCTTAGTATTGCTTATAGACCTGACTATGGACCTTCTTTATCCCGTTCTGCCGATGCTTAGCTGACCCTTTGCCGGCACTCAATAGGCCCTGATATCAACAGTTACCTACTTAGGAGTTGGGCGTGACTGTCGCCATGCGAACATGTGGCCCGGCCAAATAACACGACACACCTACTCAGTACTCATTGCGCCGTGTGGTTCTCTGGGCTTTGGGCTTTGTGGATCACTGGGTTTGGGGATGATTAGTTCTGAGGCAACAATGTCTATCAACGGATGTGTGTACTGCAGGGCAGCTTTTCTAACTGCCGCCCCTATAAAATAATTAGGTAGACTGTATCACCATCTTGTATGACGTGCAACACAGTCTATCACTTATTTAAATGCGTCTAACACCATGATGCAGTCTCCGAATGTTGTATGTATTCCTTGTTGCTTCTGGAAATATGTAGACTGTACCGCGGTAATGTATGCTTTCCGGCACAGTATATAATTTTGGTTGAAGTAACTAGCAGGCCAAATTGTAGTATCCAGTCGACGGAGCCGGTAGTTGCGAGTATGAACACCATATAAACGTCAACGGTTCAACCCTTCCCTAATAACTGGACTTCTGCATTTTGATGTTACCTATGTTTAGGCCTCATAAATATGTATCGGCCCGCAGTCGGCCGCCGCCATGTCTCTTCAAGGCGGAACGCAGATGGACAGCGAACACCCTGACACCATGTATCCCACCTCTGACACCATGTATCGGCCGGCAGTCGGCCGCCGCCATGTCTCTTCAAGGCGGAACGCAGATGGACAGCGAACACCCTGACACCATGTATCCCACCTCTGACACCATGTATCGGCCGGCAGTCGGCCGCCGCCATGTCTCTTCACGGCGGAACACAGATGGACAGCAAACACCCTGACACCATGTATCCCACCTCTGACACCATGTATCGGCCGGCAGTCGGCCGCCGCCATGTCTCTTCACGGAGGAACGAAGATGGACAGCAAACACGCCGCCAGGGCGGTCATCTTCGAGCGAAAGCTGCTGATCGCCTGCCTCTGGATGGCCGTACTCAGCCTTCTCACCTGGATCGCCGCCATGTCGACGCCGTACTGGTCAGTGATAGCAGTGGTCACGTTTAGAAGAGCTCAGCCTTCTCACCTGGATCGCCGCCATGTCGACGCCGTACTGGTCAGTGATAGCAGTGGTCACGTTTAGAAGAGCTCAGCCTTCTCACCTGGATCGCCGCCATGTCGACGCCGTACTGGTCAGTGATGCAGTGGTCACGTTTAGAAGAGCTCAGCCTTCTCACCTGGATCGCCGCCATGTCGACGCCGTACTGGTCAGTGATAGCAGTGGTCACGTTTAGAAGAGCTCAGCCTTCTCACCTGGATCGCCGCCATGTCGACGCCGTACTGGTCAGTGATAGCAGTGGTCACGTTTAGAAGAGCTCAGCCTTCTCACCTGGATCGCCGCCATGTCGACGCCGTACTGGTCAGTGATAGCAGTGGTCACGTTTAGAAGAGCTCAGCCTTCTCACCTGGATCGTCGCCATGTCGACGCCGTACTGGTCAGTGATAGCAGTGGTCACGTTTAGAAGAGCTCAGCCTTCTCACCTGGATCGCCGCCATGTCGACGCCGTACTGGTCAGTGATAGCAGTGGTCACGTTTAGAAGAGCTCAGCCTTCTCACCTGGATCGCCGCCATGTCGACGCCGTACTGGTCAGTGATAGCAGTGGTCACGTTTAGAAGAGCGCAGCCTTCTCACCTGGATCGGCGCCATGTCGACGCCGTACTGGTCAGTGATAGCAGTGGTCACGTTTAGAAGATACAGTGGCTCATTTTTCTCCTGGGAAACTGAAGACCTTCCCGTGGCAAGCCGACTACTTGACTACCGACTACCGACTTCTGTATTGAAAGCAATATTTCGGGGCGTTTATCTGTCAAAGCCTAATTTTTCAATTTGCTTGCAATTGATTTGACAATTTGATTAATATTTATCATTGAATTTGATAAAATTTCCTGCAACCCCAAATAATGTAATTAAATTATCTTTGTATCAATGTTACCAGTTTGGTCATGTCACATCGGTAGCAAAGTAGATGTCCGGTGCTGCCATACTCCGACAGCTGACGGACGTGCTGCTGGACACCCTGTGACGTCACACGTATGTGTTGCCAGGTACGTGACCCGGTGCACCGGTGACGGAGTGCCCGTGGAGACCGGAATTCCGGGGGTGAGTCGCGCTTCGCTGCTCTCCGGGCATGCCGGACTCTGGAAAACGTGCAACACGGTGCTGAGCAACGAGACACACACTCCCGGACAGGCGTTTGTTATCAGTGAGTGGATAGTTTGTTATCAGTGAGTGGATAGTTTGTTATCAGTGAGTGGAAAGTTTGTTATCAGTGAGTGGATAGTTTGTTATCAGTGAGTGGAAAGTTTGTTATCAGTGAGTGGATAGTTTGTTATCAGTGAGTGGATAGTTCGTTATCAGTGAGTGGATAGTTTGTTATCAGTGAGTGGATAGTGTGTTATCAATGAGTGGATAGTTTGTTATCAGTGAGTGGATAGTTTGTCATCAGTGAGTGGATAGTTTGTTATCAGTGAGTGGATAGTTTGTTTTCAGTGAGTGGATAGTTTGTTATCAGTGAGTGGATAGTTTGTTAACGGTGAGTGGATAGTTTGTTATCAGTGAGTGGATAGTTTGTTATCAGTGAGTGGATAGTTTGTTATGAGTGAGTGGATAGTTTGTTATCAGTGAGTGGATAGTTTGTTATCAGTGAGTGGATAGTTTGTTATCAGTGAGTGGATAGTTTGTTATCAGTGAGTGGATAGTTCGTTATTAGTGCGTAGCCCGTCGGTTAAAAGAGGATGTTGATACTTATCGTGTGTTTGAAGGTGACCGGGTCAACAGGAAGTAGGTACTTATCCCTTTTTTTCGGAATTTCAATACACCACAATTCACTCATCTAAAGAGGTAGTATTTGGTAGGAAAAGTGAAGAGGAGGATAGTGCAGGAATAGTGTAGGAATAGTGTAGGAACCGTTTATTAATAGTGTATGAATAGTGTATGCATAGTGTATGAATAGTGTATGAATAGTGCATGAATAGTGCATGAATAGAGTATGAATTGTGTATTAATAGTGTAGGAATAGTGTAGGAATAGTGTAGGAATAGTGTATTAATAGTGTATGAATAGTGTATGAATAGTGCATGAATATAGTATGAATTGTGTATTAATAGTGTAGGAATAGTGTATTAATAGTGTAGGAATAGTGTAGGAATGGTGTAGGAATAGTGTAGGAATAGTGTAGGAATAGTGTAGGAATAGTGTCTGAATAGTGTATGAATTGTGTAGGAATAGTGTAGGAATAGTGTATGAATAGTGTAGGAATAGTGTAGGAATAGTGTAGGAATAGTGTAGGAATAGTGTAGGAATAGTGTAGGAATAGTGCATCAATAGTGTATGAATAGTGTAGGAATAGTGTAGGAATAGTGTAGGAATAGTGTAGGAATAGTGTAGGAATAGTGTACGAATAGTGTAGGAATAGTGCAGAAATGGTGCAGGAATGGTGTAGGAATAGTGTAGGAATAGTGTAGGAATAGTGTAGGAATAGTGTAGGAATAGTGTAGGAATAGTGTAGGAATAGTATAGGAATGGTGTATTAATAGTGTAGGAATAGTGTATTAATAGTGTAGGAATAGTGTAGGAATGGTGTAGGAATAGTGTAGGAATAGTGTATGAATAGTGCATGAATAGTGTAGGAATAGTGTATGAATAGTGTAGGAATAGTGTAGGAATAGTGTAGGAATAGTGTAGGAATAGTATAGGAATAGTGTAGGAATAGTGTAGGAATAGTGTAGGAATAATGTAGGAATGGTGTAGGAATGGTGTAGGAATGGTGTAGGAATAGTGTAGGAATGGTGTATGAATAGTGTAGGGAGTGTATGAATAGTGTATGAATAGTGTAGGAATAGTGTAGGAATAGTGTAGGAATAGTGTAGGAATAGTGTAGGAATAGTGTAGGAATAGTGTAGGAATGGTGCAGAAATAGTGTAGGAATAGTGTAGGAATAAGAGGAGGAAGTATTGGTATTTTCATTCATAGGACTAAATGTGAATAGAGGTGCATTTAACTTAATCCGGCAGTTACTGGGGTATTTTCCATCCATAACGCGACTTACGGGGGGGGGGGGCTATTTTTGCCCCCTCGGATCTACTGGACCGATTTTAAGCAATCAAAAGGCATTCGATATCCCTGGAAAATTTATCGAGGGAAACCTAATATTGTTGACCTCGGAGTCGCCGATGACGTCACAGGTCACGTCAAAGACAAAATGTTCGACCGTGTCATAAAGGAATGAGTGGATGGAATTGTCGCGCAAAATTTCGATATTAAACGCATAAACAGTCAATAAATCGGCACGATTCGTGTATCTGACACTTCTAAGTGCCATTTTAAACTTTTGATGACCGTGGTTCAGGTCAAGGTCATCCGAGGTCACGAGGTCAAACTGCCCATTTCGGATATTAGGCGTTGTAACACATGTTTGTGGGTTCGTTTTTCGTCTAGAACGCGACAAATTACCTTATAACATTGTTTGTTTCATAGAAATAAAATTAAAAAGCAAAAACGGAAATGCATTTTGTATGCATGGTAATGCTGTGAGAGGTGGTCGATTTGTGTCTTTGAAAGGTCATAAGTCAGTCATATTTGACGATATCGACTTCAACTTTGGTACACATATTCACAGGACACTTCTCGATCATATCTATTCCAGTTTTTGGATACCTCTGATTTGTTGTTGAAAATATTGCAAAAACAAAAATGTGTCTTTGGATTTCTCAACTTTTTTAATTTCAATCAAACTCGAAAATCCGAGATCGCAGTTTGATAGCCGAGTCTATTGTCAGTCATTTGATATATGACGATCTAGTTTATCTTACAAAATTGTACTTTCGACAGCGTTTTTCGCAAACCCTTATTTTTTTCACCAAAAAACACAAAACATGACTTCACTCTGACTTCATTTCCGGTTGACCTATCATAACCTCATCTTTTTTTCTTTGGCCCACATGTGTAAAATTTATGTGAGAGAGGGGGACTGAGAGAGGGGGCTGAACTGAGCACCCCTAAAGTTGAATAACTCAAAAAGCAAGGTGTTGTTATTTTCATTTACCCCCTGCTCCTTTTCGTCTGCCCCCCCCCCCCCCCCCCCAGTTCAACATCTTTCGCTGCCACTCACCCCCGCTCAACAACTTTTCGCAACAGCAACAACTGAGAGCTGTTATTGAAATAGGCCTTGCTGAGTGATCACCCCCAATCATTTTCATAAAACTACATCCCTGGCGCCCAGCGTCGTGTTTTACTTTAGTGAGGACAGGCAGGCTGTGGCTAACGCAAAGCTCTCTTTGTGGGCTCAGATATCGGCTCAGATAAGCTCTCTTTGTGGGCTCAGATATCGGCTCAGATAAGCTCATTTGTGGGCTCAGATATCGGCTCAGATAAGCTCTCTTTGTGGGCTCAGATATCGGCTCAGATAAGCTCTCTTTGTGGGCTCAGATATCGGCTCAGATAAGCTCTCTTTGTGGGCTCAGATATCGCGTCTGCTGCATTGTTCTCGTGCTTCTGAGACAGCTATATCGTATTACTGGCATGTTTCTATTCGGCAGCTGCCTGCATTGTTCTCGTGCTTCTGAGACAGCTATATCGTATTACTGGCATGTTTCTATTCGGTAGCTGCCTGTCGGAACCACGAGGTGTTCAGCATTGCAGAGTTGCCGTCCGACCATCCTGTCAATGGGCTCATCGGTAAGATATCTCCCGTCAATGTGGTCATCGGTAAGATATCTCCCGTTAATGTGATCATCGGTAAGATATCTCCCGTCAATGTGATCATCATTAAGATATATCCCGCCAATGTGGTCATCTGTAAGATATATCCCGTTAATGTGGTCATCGGTAAGATATCTGCCGTCAATTTGGTCATCGGTAAGATATCACCCGTCAATGTGATCATCGGTAAGATATCTCCGTTAATGTGATCATCGGTAAAATATCTGCCGTCAATGTGGTCATCGGTAAGATATCTCCGCCAATGTGATCATCGGTAGGATATCTCCCGTTAATGTGGTCATCGGTAAGATATCTCCGTCAATGTGATCATCGGTAAGATATCTCCCGTTAATGTGGTCATCGGTAAGATATCTCCGTCAATGTGATCATCGGTAATATATATCCAGTCAATGTGATCATCGGTAAGATATCTCCCGTTAATGTGATCATCGGTAAGATATCTCCCATCAATGTGATCATCGGTAAGATATCTGCCGTCAATGTGATCATCGGTAATATATCTCCCGTCAATGTGATCATCGGTAAGATATCTCCTGTCAATGTGATCATCGGTAAGATATCTCCCGTCAATGTGATCATCGGTAATATATCTCCCGTTAATGTGATCATCGGTAAGATATATCCCGTCAATGTGATCATCGGTAAGATATATCCCGTCAATGTGATCATTGGTAAGATATCTCCTGTCAATGTGATCATCGGTAAGATATCTCCCGTCAATGTGATCATCGGTAAGATATCTCCGTTAATGTGATCATCGGTAAGATATCTCCGTTAATGTGATCATCGGTAGGATATCTCCGTTAATGTGATAATCGGTAGGATAACTCCCGTTAATGTGGTCATCGGTAAGATATCTCCGTCAATGTGATCATCGGTAAGATATCTCCAGTCAATGTGATAATCGGTAAGATATCTCCCGTTAATGTGATCATCGGTAAGATATCTCCCATCAATGTGATCATCGGTAAGATATCTGCCGTCAATGTGATCATCGGTAAGATATCTCCCGTCAATGTGATCATCGGTAAGATATCTCCTGTCAATGTGATCATCGGTAAGATATCTCCTGTCAATGTGATCATCGGTAAGATATCTCCCGTCAATGTGATCATCAGTAAGATATCTCCGTCAATGTGATCATCGGTAAGATATCTCCGTTAATATGATCATCGGTAAGATATCTCCCATTAATGTGGTCATCGGTAAGATATCTCCTTCAATGTGATCATCGGTAAGATATCTCCCGTTAGTGTGCTCATCGGTAAGATATCTCCCGTTAATGTGGTCATCGGTAAGATATCTCCCGTTAATGTGCTCATCGGTAAGATATCTCCCGTCAATGTGCTTATCGGTAAGATATCTCCCAATTCCACAGACTGGCAGGGCTTATGCCATCGTCAGCAGAGTTGGTCAGCAGTAGCATTACAAGTCGAGACAATGGTCTTCTATCTCATTCAGTATTGCCTTTTGCAACCAATGATATCATAATTAGTCAACTTGTATTATTGCTCTGTTCCCATCGTTTCGTTTGTTCTTGAAAAATACACTAAGCGTTATTTAATTAACACAAATTAAATTCGACCTAGTATTCCTGTATCCACCTGTATGTGTGTTTGGGGGGGGGGGGGGGGGGGGGGGGGGGGGTAGGGCGCCGCAACTCCTCCGGGTTATGTGGCGCCATTGTATCCACCTGTATGGAACTGCTGTGTTCGTGAAGTCTGCGTTTCGAGCTGACGTCAGTTAACCTATGACAGGTTACTGGCGGACCAGCCTGGCGTTCTCGGTGCTGTCTGTGGTTTGGAGCTGACGTCAGTTAACCTATGACAGGTTACTGGCGGACCAGCCTGGCGTTCTCGGTGCTGTCTGTGGTTTGGAGCTGACGTCAGTTAACCTATGGCAGGTTACTGGCGGACCAGCCTGGCGTTCTCGGTGCTGTCTGTGGTTTGGAGCTGACGTCAGTTAACCTATGACAGGTTACTGGCGGACCAGCCTGGCGTTCTCGGTGCTGTCTGTGGTTTGGAGCTGACGTCAGTTAACCTATGACAGGTTACTGGCGGACCAGCCTGGCGTTCTCGGTGCTGTCTGTGGTTTCGAGCTGACGTCAGTTAACCTATGACAGGTTACTGGCGGACCAGCCTGGCGTTCTCGGTGCTGTCTGTGGTTTGGAGCTGACGTCAGTTAACCTATGGCAGGTTACTGGCGGACCAGCCTGGCGTTCTCGGTGCTGTCCGTGCTGATGCAGCTGCTCACCATCTTCTTCTCGTGGTACTCTATCCGTGTACCGCGTTTCACCTTCAAACGGCTCACCGGCTGTCTCTACTTCATCAGCGGTGAGTTTAACCAGCAGTGATTTTAAGCAGCAGTGAGTTTAAGCAGTAGTGAGTTTAAGCAGTAGTGAGTTTAAGCAGTAGTGAGTTTAAGCAGCGGTGAGTTTAAACAGCGGTGAGTTTAAACAGCGGTGAGTTTAAGCAGCGGTGAGTTTAAGCAGCGGTGAATTTAAGCAGCAGTGAGTTTAAGCAGCGGTGAGTTTAAGCAGCAGTCAGTTTAAGCAGCAGTGAGTTTAAGCAGTAGTAAGTTTAAGCAGTGGTGAGTTTAAGCAGCAGTGAGTTTAAGCAGTAGTGAGTTTAAGTAGCGGTGAGTTTAAGCAGTAGTGAGTTTAAGCAGTAGTGAGTTTAAGCAGCAGTGAGTTTAAGCAGTAGTGAGTTTAAGCAGCGGTGAGTTTAAGCAGTAGTGAGTTTAAGCAGTAGTAAGTTTAAGCAGTGGTGAGTTTAAGCAGCAGTGAGTTTAAGCAGTAGTGAGTTTAAGTAGCAGTGAGTTTAAGCAGTAGTGAGTTTAAGCAGCAGTGAGTTGTGCAGTGGTGCAACACCGGTGAGTTGTGAGATTTCAGCACCGGTGAGTTGTGAGATTTCAGCACCGGTGAGTGGTGTGGTGTGTCAGCAGTGGTAAGTTGTGAGATCCCTTGCTAGAAGGCAGGTTCTGAGATCCCTTGCTAGAAGGCAGGTTTTGAGATCCCTTGCTAGAAGGCAGGTTCTGAGATCCCTTGCTAGAAGGCAGGTTTTGAGATCCCTTGCTAGAAGGCAGGTTGCACCCGGCGATTTGGTTCTTGCAGATTCTGATTTGATTCTGCGAGACTGTCAATTTGCGGTACGTTGGTGACTGTTGAACTACTTGATGTCATGCCACTGGTTGACTGAGTCATAACTTCTCAAATGAAATGAAGACAGTTACATTCGAAACTGTAAACACTACGAACTCTGTATCGTGTCAATAGTTCCATAAGTTCAATCAGTTTAGTCAATAGTTGTATTAGTGTGTCAAATGGCGGGTTTTCTCGCGTCAGATGACCATCTCCTGTCTCTACCGCGCGTCGTCTCCAGCCGGTGTGAAATTGTGTGACAAATGACGTCACTCACGGGTCTTATGGCGGTCCTGTGCTGTATATTGGTTTGTCGGTGCATCAAAGGACCCCTTCCGCTCTCCGTTGTCCTCCCCAGCCGGTGTGAAGCTGTGTTTGCAATGACGCATCACTGCGTCATATGTCCTTTGTTTGCGTCAAATGACGGTCTTGTCTCTCCGTTGTCCTCCCCAGCCGGTGTGAAGCTGTGTTTGCAATGACGCATCACTGCGTCATATGTCCTTTGTGAGCGTCAAATGACGGTGGCTTGTCTCTGTCGTGTCTTCTCCCCAGCCGGTGTGAAGCTGGTGGTGATCCAGGTCCAGGAGACGGTAGTGGAATCCCAGGTCACCCTGAAGCCCTCACTGATCGACCCCGGACACTGCACCTGGAGCTACAGGTCAGCTAACTCTCCCCCCCCCCCGGACACTGCACCTGGAGCTACAGGTCAGCTAGCTCCCCCCCCCCCGGACACTGCACCTGGAGCTACAGGTCAGCTAACTCCCCTCCCCCCGGACACTGCACCTGGAGCTACAGGTCAGCTAACTCCCCCCCCCGGACACTGCACCTGGAGCTACAGGTCAGCTAACTCCCCTCCCCCCCCGGACACTGCACCTGGAGCTACAGGTCAGCTAACTCCCCTCCCCCCACGGACACTGCACCTGGAGCTACAGGTCAGCTAACTCCCCCGGACACTGCACCTGGAGCTACAGGTCAGCTAACTCCCCCCCCCCCCGGACACTGCACCTGGAGCTACAGGTCAGCTAACTCCCCTCCCCCACGGACACTGCACCTGGAGCTACAGGTCAGCTAACTCCCCTCCCCCCACGGACACTGCACCTGGAGCTACAGGTCAGCTAACTCCCCCCCGGACACTGCACCTGGAGCTACAGGTCAGCTAACTCCCCCCCGGACACTGCACCTGGAGCTACAGGTCAGCTAACTCTCCCCCCCCCCCGGACACTGCACCTGGAGCTACAGGTCAGCTAACCCCCCCCCCCGACACTGCACCTGGAGCTACAGGTCAGCTAACTCCCCTCCCCCCACGGACACTGCACCTGGAGCTACAGGTCAGCTAGCTCCCCCCCCCGTCCCCCCGGACACTGTACCTGGAGCTACAGGTCAGCTACCCCCCCCCCCCCCGGACACTGCACCTGGAGCTACAGGTCAGCTAACTCCCCCCCCCCCCCCCGGACACTGCACCTGGAGCTACAGGTCAGCTAACTCCCCCCTCCTCCCCACGGACACTGCACCTGGAGCTACAGGTCAGCTAACTCCCCCCCCCCCGGACACTGCACATGGAGCTACAGGTCAGCTAACTCCCCCCTCCTCCCCCCGGACACTGCACCTGGAGCTACAGGTCAGCTAACTCCCCCCTCCTCCCCCCGGACACTGCACCTGGAGCTACCGGTCAGCTAACTCCCCCCCTCCCCCCGAACACTGCACCTGGAGCTACAGGTCAGCTAACTCCCCCCCCTCCCCCCGGACACTGCACCTGGAGCTACAGGTCAGCTAACTCCCCCTCCCTCCTCCCCCGGACACTGCACCTGGAGCTACAGGTCAGCTAACTCCCCCCCCCGGACACTGCACCTGGAGCTACAGGTCAGCTAACTCCCCTCCCCCCACGGACACTGCACCTGGAGCTACAGGTCAGCTAACTCCCCCCCCCCCCCCTCCCCCCGGACACTGCACCTGGAGCTACAGATCAGCTAACTCCCCCCCCCCGGACACTGCACCTGGAGCTACAGGTCAGCTAACTCCCCTCCCCCCACGGACACTGCACCTGGAGCTACAGGTCAGCTAACTCCCCCCCGGACACTGCACCTGGGGCTACAGGTCAGCTAACTTCCCCCCCCCCCCGGACACTGCATCTGGAGCTACAGGTCAGCCAACTCCCCCCCCCCTCCCCCGGACACTGCACCGGGAGCTACAGGTCAGCTAACTCCCCCCCCCCCCTCCCCCCGGACACGGCACCTGGAGCTACAGGTCAGCTAACTCCCCCCTCCCCCCTCCCCCCGGACACTGCACCTGGAGCTACAGGTCAGCTAACTCCCCCCCCCCCGGACACTGCACCTGGAGCTACAGGTCAGCTAACTCACCCCCCCCCCCCCCACGGACACTGCACCTGGAGCTACAGGTCAGCTAACTCCCCACCCCCGGACACTGCACCTGGAGCTAAAGGTCAGCTAACCCCCTCCCCCTCCCCCCGGACACTGCACCTGGAGCTACAGGTCAGCTAACTCCCCCCCCCTCCCCCGGACACTGCACCTGGAGCTACAGGTCAGCTAACCCCCCCCCCCCCTCCCCCGGACACTGCACCTGGAGCTAAAGGTCAGCTACCCCCTCCCCCCCGGACACTGCACCTGGAGCTACAGGTCAGCTAACCCCCCCCCCCCCCCCGGACACTGCACCTGGAGCTACAGGTCAGCTAACTTTCCCCCTCCCCTCCCCCGGACACTGCACCTGGAGCTACAGGTCAGCTAACTCTCCCGCCTCTCCCCGGACACTGCACCTGGAGCTACAGGTCAGCTAACTCTCCCCCCCCCCCCACACACACACACACACGTGCACTGCACCTGGAGCTACAGGTCAGGATCACCCCCCCCGGACACTGCACCTGGAGCTACAGGTCAGCTAACTCCCCCCTCCCCCGGACACTGCACCTGGAGCTACAGGTCAGCTAACTCCCCCCTCCCTCCCCCGGACACTGCACATGGAGCTACAGATCAGGTACCCCCCCCCCGCCGGACACTGCACTTGGAGCTACAGGTCAGCTAACTCCCCCCCCCCTCCCCCCGGACATTGCACCTGGAGCTACAGGTCAGCTAACTCCCCCCCCTCCCCCCGGACACTGCACCTGGAGCTACAGGTCAGCTAACTCCCCCCCCCCTCTCCCGGACACTGCACCTGGAGCTACAGGTCGGCTAACTCCCACCCCTAACTCCCCCCCCCCCCTCCCCCCGGACACTGCACCTGGAACTATAGGTCAGCTAACTCCCCCCTCCCCCGGACACTGCACCTGGAGCTACAGGTCAGCTAACTCCCCCCTCCCCCCGGACACTGCACCTGGAGCTACAGGTCAGCTAACTCCCCCCCCCCCCACGGACACTGCACCTGGAGCTACAGGTCAGCTAACTCCCCCCTCCCCCGGACACTGCACCTGGAGCTACAGGTCAGCTAACTCCCCCCCCCCCCCACGGACACTGCATCTGGAGCTACAGGTCAGCTAACCCCCCCCCCCCCTCCCCCGGACACTGCACCTGGAGCTACAGGTCAGCTAACTCCCCCTCCCCCTCCCCCGGACACTGCACCTGGAGCTACAGGTCAGCTAACTCTCCCCCCGGACACTGCACCTGGAACTACAGGTCAGCTAACTCCCCCCCGGACACTGCACCTGGAGCTACAGGTCAGCTAACTCCCCCCCCCGGACACTGCACCTGGAGCTACAGGTCAGCTAACTCCCCCCCCCCCACGGACACTGCACCTGGAGCTACAGGTCAGCTAACTCCCCCCCCCCGTCCCCCCGGACACTGCACCTGGAGCTACAGGTCAGCTAACTCCCCCCCCCCCCCACGGACACTGCACCTGGAGCTACAGGTCAGCTAACTCCCCCCCCCCCCTCCCCGGACACTGCACCTGGAGCTACAGGTCAGCTATCTCCCCCCCCCGGACACTACACCTGGAGCTAAAGGTCAGCTACCCCCCCCCCCCGGACACTGCACCTGGAGCTACAGGTCAGCTAACTCCCCCCCCCTCCCCCGGACACTGCACCTGGAGCTACAGGTCAGCTAACTCCCCCTCCCCCGGACACTGCACCTGGAGCTACAGGTCAGCTAACTCCCCCTCCCCCCGGACACTGCACCTGGAGCTACAGGTCAGCTAACTCCCCCCTCCCCCGGGCACTGCACCTGGAGCTACAGGTCAGCTAACTCCCCCCCTCCCCCGGACACTGCACCTGGAGCTACAGGTCAGCTAACTCCCCCTCCCCCTCCCCCGGACACTGCACCTGGAGCTACAGGTCAGCTGACTCCCCCCTCTCCTGGACACAGCACCTGGAGCTACAGGTCAGCTACCCCCCCCCCCCCCCCTCCCCCGGACACTGCACCTGGAGTTACAGGTCAGCTAACTCCCCCCTCCCCCGGACACTGCACCTGGAGCTACAGGTCAGCTAATTTTCCCCCTCCCCTCCCCCGGACACTGCACCTGGAGCTACAGGTCAGCTAACTCTCCCCCCCCCCCCCACACACACACGTACACTGCACCTGGAGCTACAGGTCAGGATCACCCCCCCCCCCCTCCCCGGACACTGCACCTGGATCTACAAGTCAGCCCCCTCCCCCCTCTATTATGTTCTGTTTGGCTGACGATGGGCGTCGCCACCGCTAGGGAAACTGAGGACATTGTCCCTGGCAATCATCAGCCATCCCTAATATAGTCCCATGCTAAACCACGGCTAATAACCTAATAACAAATCATCAGCCATCCCTAATATAGTCCCATGTTAAAGTACACGTGCACTTTGTTTTGTCACTGCTAATTTTGGGACCTGACGTCCTCCCGTTCCCCAGTTCAGCTTCATTTTGTTCAGCTTGATCGCCCTCTTTATCCGCGGTTTCAGTGTTGCATTCGCCATGCTCATTAGTCATTTTACAGACCTTCTGCCCCGCTACTTCAGTTTCGAATCCACCATATTCAGCTTTACCGACCTGCGTTCCCGTTTCTCCAGCTTCAGCTTCATCATGGCGTTCATCTGCATGATCGTCAACATCATCTGCGCCGCCTGCGTCTTATGCACGTCCGGCAAGAAGAAGAAGGTGCACTCCAGTTTGCTGCGTCACGATCATGCTGGAGACGACGACGACCGGGTCATCCTCTCTGGCAGATAATGTGACGTCATACAGATAGACGACGACCGGGTCATCCTCTCTGGCAGATAATGTGACGTCATACAGATAGACGACGACCGGGTCATCCTCTCTGGCAGATAATGTGACGTCATACATATAGTATGACGTCATTCAGTTAATGTGACGTCATACAGATAGCGTGACGTCATACAGATACTGTGACGCCATACAGATAATGTGACGTCATACAGATAGTGTGACGTCATGCAGATAGTGTGGCGTCATACAGATAGTGTGACGTCATACATTGGCAGGCCGCCACGCCATCATAATGACGTCATAAACGTGGGGCAGATAGAGGTGTCACCTTCGTAACCGCAGAGTATAACGTTTTATACATGCATTATCTGTACCGTTAGATAGTGACGTCTTATCATGACGTCATACCATCAGATAGTAACGTCATGCCCATGTCAGAAAACGACGTCATTCTGGCATCGGCTGATAATGACGTCATCTTATTTACCTTTACTACCGACAAACGGCATCATTCCGATCATTCGCTGGTTTGATCATGACGGAACTTTGACGTCATAAGACTCATGAAAATTGATGGATCTGTAAACGCTGTCGCTGCACGCAGCCTTTGCTTTCCTTCGTGCCAACACCAATGCTGGATATTGTATTGCGATGGACTGGGTTCGTGAGGGTGTGTGTTCTTGTCAATGTTTGTATGCCGTTACGGAGAGTTTACATTTAACGGGGTATAATGGCTGTCGTTGTGGATGGTTCGATAGGCTTAAGGCTGAAACACAGCTCCCTCTCACCAAATCGCGTCTCGCAACTCTCATTGAACTACAAGCAACACTTTCCGATCGCGTCTCGTCTCGCATCTCGCAGCTCTGCTGTGAAATCGCGACAAGATCTCGCTCCCAAATCGCAGGTCTCGCGGCGACATTTATCTCGCATGCGACAGAGTTGACTCTAGTTAAACTTTTCTGCACGATTTGCGTGCGAGACGAGATTTTCGAGCAAGACGTCCCAGACGCAAGATGCGATTGACTGCGAGACACGATTTGCCTGCGAGACACGATTTGCCTGCGAAACGCGATTTGCCTGCGAGACGCGATTTGCCTGCGATACGCGATTTGCCTGCGATACGCGCGTGTTGTGTTTCAGTCTTTAGCGACGTCCATGTGACAGATGAACTCGGTGACCCTGTCAATCCTACTCATTCCTACTCATTCCCACAACGTGAGCTAAATTTGGGGCACAGTGTTCTTAGTGGAAAGTCGTCATCCATGGCGGCAGTCTTCCACCGCGCGCATTGTACTCCAGAAAGCGTCGTGCTTGCAGACTCGTCGTCGCCGTGTTTTTGCCGGCAATGTGGCATTGTGAATGTGATGGTCGATGCCCGCGTGCTTCAGAAACCTGTAGCTGGGCAGTGCTGGACGGTGGCACGCACAGACATGGTGTAAATGTCTCGCAATATTGGGTTACATAGTACGCCATGATGTGATAGTTTGTATGTGTAAATTGCAATATAGTAAGCACATTAGGATGTGGGGCCTAAATACGCGTGCGGACAAGTTTCAGGAAAGCTGTGGAGCTGGTCATGTCCACTCCTATTGCCTGGTGCAGTTTTCGTTACAATTTCGTTATTTTGTTGCGAGGAACTAGAATCCCCTCAAATCTGAATGCTTTAGATACGTAGATCTTACGAATTGTGTTTTGCTGGATAGATGTATGCTGCATGACGAAGACAAGGCCGCAAAATTTCCTCATGTAAAACATATTTTTATCATATACATTCCGTGGATTAGGAGTCATGGTTTTACTGCATTTGAGCGACACCAGTGTTCGGAAGCATTCTCATCCGAGCTTTCGAATCTCTCCGCCAAGCCATGGCAAAATTGGTGCTGGTGCAGTTGGAGGTTTATAGTGCAGGAGAGCCGGATTCACCATGCATTGCCTTCATGCTCGCTCGTACATTGCCAACTACGGTGCTGTACTGGTAAATTAATGTGTTCAATGTGTGACCTGCTGCGAACTACAATAACATGGATCAACTGTTACGGTGTATTTCGGCACCAACTGTTTTTGGTTACTCAGGAGCTATCGGCCACATCAATGTCCATCAGTGGCCACGTCATCAGCCTGGTGACGTGGCCACGTCATCAGCCTGGTGACATGGCCACATCATCAGCCTGGTGACATGGCCACGTCATCAGCCTGGTGACATGGCCACATCAGCCTGGTTTTGACCCATGAACTGTTAAAAAGAATATGTCAGGTGTAACCGATTTTCTGAGTGCCATCTCCATTTCATCAACTTCAACCGTCTCAAACACATGGACTTCTGGAAGTTGCATTTATTTCAGGCCGCTTCTCAGACAAAGTTGTTGCAAACCCTCTGGCTCTGACTTTCCTCGAGAAAAACACACACGTTTGAGCAGGGCACGTCTGTCTCGACAGTTCAATATATACCGGTGAGGACTGCGACCTTAGCGAAATTCACGTCACACGCCGAGAAATCGTACACGACTGTACCTTCCATCAGACAGTCACTAACCAACTGCCTCGTAAAAACACACGCATACTTCGCACGCATCGTCACGCATACTTCGCACGCATCGTCACGCATACTTCGCACGCATCGTCACGCATACTTCGCACGCATCGTCACGCATACTTCGCACGCATCGTCCCGCATACTTCGCACGCATCGTCACGCATACTTCGCACGCATCGTCACGCATACTTCGCACGCATCGTCCCGCATACTTCGCACGCATCGTCACGCATACTTCGCACGCATCGTCACGCATACTTCGCACGCATCGTCACGCATACTTCGCACGCATCGTCACGCATACTTCGCACGCATCGTCACGCATACTTCGCACGCATCGTCACGCATACTTCGCACGCATCGTCACGCACGCATTACAATGACGTCGTTTCTCAGCGCAGCTGAACGCGACATTTATCCCTACTGACCTCCCCATCTCAGATAAGCTGCATCCCAGAGACTTTTCCCCACAGAATCTCTGATCACGCGCAGAACACACAAGCAGGCTCAGATGCCTTTCTCACAAAATATCTGATCTCGTGCAGAATCCACAAGCAGGCTCAGAGACTTTTCCCCACAGAATCTCTGATCACGCGCAGACACACACACACACACACACACACACACACACACACACACACACACACACACACACACACACACACACACACACACACACACACACACACACACACACACACACACACACACACACACACACACACACACACACACACACACACACACACACACACACACACACACACACACACACACACACACACACACACACACACACACACACACACACACACACACACACACACACACACACACACACACACACACACACACACACACACACACACACACACACACACACACACACACACACACACACACACACACACACACACACACACACACACACACACACACACACACACACACACACACACACACACACACACACACACACACACACACACACACACACACACACACACACACACACACACACACACACACACACACACACACACACACACACACACACACACACACACACACACACACACACACACACACACACACACACACACACACACACACACACACACACACACACACACACACACACACACACACACACACACACACACACACACACACACACACACACACACACACACACACACACACACACACACAAACTGGACGGATGCACTGCTAAAGGACCTGGCCAGAGCGAGGGTCACAAACTGGACGGATGCACTGCTAAAGGACCTGGCCAGAGCGAGGGTCACAAACTGGACGGATGCACTGCTAAAGGACCTGGCCAGAGTGAGGGTCACAAACTGGACGGATGCACTGCTAAAGGACCTGGCCAGAGCAAGGGTCAATGAAATGCGCAACAATACAAAACACACTGGGCAATTCGTTGATGAACCTGCTTAGCTTGCGTGACCTGCTATTTAACGCAAACAGCAAACCGCAGCTGAAAGTTACCGAGATAACTTCTAATAAAGTAGGTCACTCATTGCAAACAAAGTTCCCGACAGAATTGTTTACAGCAACCTAGATAATCAGCACTGAGGAGGGGACCGAGCCTCAGCACTGAAAATCAGCACTGAAAGTAAATTAACCACAAGTAAAAGCTGCAGTGAGGACACAGGTAGCTTAAGTACCTATGGTAAAAGGCACAATGTGTGAGTCGCTTCGTCCACATTCTATAGTTAGACATCGAAATACAATATAAGAATCTACACCAAAGAAGGCACATCATTCTTGACGATATCAACATCTCTACTGCACGTTCAACAGACAGCAGCACAGCAGCAGAATTAACACTCTTAAGCTATATACAACATGTGGAACGTATCCCCTTCCTGAAGGGGTTTCCCACCACACTAGCTGCTCATGAAGGGCTCATGGGTTGGACGGATTGGTCATAAACGAATCCGAATAGGTATTACATATACCGAACACATTCTGCTGGGTGTATATAACGATAGTATGCTTAGCTCAGATTGAATATTTTCTAAGCTGATCAGATGCTACCTGAAAATGGTATTTTTGGATATGCGTGCATTTGTAATGTTATCAGAGAAGTGTATTGGTACAAGATCACGGTGCCGGCCATCTAGTGTATTGGTACAAGATCACGGTGCCGGCCATCTGTTGCTCGCTCTACCTGTCTGCACTGCATGGCCATGTTTGCACTGTCATTGTGATAAAAGAGCACACAAATATGCTAAAACCTAACGCAGCCCTGTGAAAAAGCAACACCAGCTCTGTTTGAAACGCTGTCCAGCATGACGGTTAGCATTGCTAAAACCATCCTCTTGGTTCGCCCGCCGGAGACGACACAGCAGTAAGACGGACGACTTGATAACTACAGCTTCACCCTTGCTCACTACGTGGCGCTGGCGTCGGGCGTTAGTAGTTGTAGTTGCCGTACTGGGGCCCGTAGTAGGGTCCCGGATGGGGTGCCGGTTGGTTGTACGTGTTGTACCCGTACTGGGGACCGTACCCTCCGTTTGACGACTTGGTCGGGTACACTGTGAACGGGCGGAACGCGTGAGTGTTGGATCAGATGTGATGAGATGAACACGTGATCATGGATCATGGAAACATGGGATCAGTCGAACATGATCAGGTCCACAATGAGTGTCTTTAAAAATAAAACTATTTCAAATAAGCATGAATTGCCTTATTCACAGAAATCAAATACAAAGGAATCTTTACAAAACGCTCATCTTTAAAACTCGACACTTTTAACGTTCGCCGCTGTTCTTGCAATAGCTGCAAGGCGCGGCAGACTGAGCAGCATATCATTCATTAGAAGCCACTTATATGTTGTCAACAACATGTAGGTTAATAGTTCAAACACAAATGTATTATGCTTATTGCTTGGCACTTGCGTGTGCGTGAAGCAAGGAATGGAATGCATGTAATTTGAAATAGTAATTCGACAGATCTATTTATTTGTATGATATTGAGCATAACTATTCATTTTTAGGAGTTCTTATTTGCATCGTGCGCTGCGAGCTGTGCGTTAGACAATGCCATGTAAATATCACAGTTTTTAAAATAGCAATACTGTGATTCGATATAAACACACGTCCATCACTGGTTAGTAGGTAAATCATATCATGCAAACATAGGTGAGAAAGATTGCTGGTTGTTAGAAAGATTTCAAAAAAGGCAACAAAAATGGTTAATTGTCTTGGTAGTTTACCTTATGAAGATAGATTAAAGAAATTGGGTATGTTTTCACTTAGATATAGAAGGCTAAGAGGAGATCTAATTGAAGTCTTCAAATTTGTAAATAGTCAGCATTCTGGATATTTAAAGGGTATGTTTGAGTTCAATAGGGAAAATCGAGGTAGAGGTCATCAGCATAAACTCATTATGAAACAAAGTAGGACTAGGCTACGACAGTCATTTTTCAGTAGAAGGGTTGTAGGACATTGGAATATGCTACCAGGGGATGTCGCTGATGCAGTGACACTTGCTTCCTTCAAAATTAGATTAGATAAATACTTTACAGAGAAGGGATTAGTTCATAAATACTCGTGGGATTAGCCTTCTTTTATGCAGGTAGAGTAAGGTGATTTGAAGGGGCGAGACTGGTGGAGGGGGGGGGGGGGGGGTGTGGGTGTGGGTGTGGGTGTGGGTGTGGGTGGGGTGGGGTGGGGTGCAACCTCGGATGGGCCCAAGAGGCTCTTTGTTGCACTTTTCTTTTATGTCTTTATGTCTTTATAGGCAAATTATAATTAGTTTTATCATTTATGACCTCTTCCTCGAAATTAAAATATAATAGTACCAAAAAACGTTATATTAATATTTCGATCACAGATCTTCATCAGAAATTATACATTACCAAAACGACAATAATCAGAATACAAGTTTCTACTGTATATTGTTTCACGCGTTTTTTTACACATTTTCGCGCGACATTTCTCGCGATCTTTATTCATACGGGCACAACCTTCTAGAGGATACATCAACTTCGGTCTGCATAAATAGTCAACATCATCTCGCATATATATCACAGCATCACCTATTAACAAACAAACATTCAAGCCCATATCTAACAACATGCATAAATATACAATAAAACCGCCCTTTTGCGGAAGTGTTGAATTTTACATGATTGGCCACGATGACACATTCGAGTTCAGCTTTGGTTGTTCCTTTCTAATCAAAATAGACACTGCGATTTTTCGGTCCGGGTGGTCCTTAGCTCTGTAAAACACTTGCACTTGAATGGGTGTAGGGGTGTGCCCCGCTTCAGGATGAGCCATCTTGAAATGGTCCCCCATCGGTGTATCATCCTTCCTGCCTACCATGTCTCGGACATGTTCATTAAATCTTAGTCTCAGCGGGCGTTTGGTTTCTCCTATATAATTTGCGTCACAGAGATTGCACCTAAGTTTATACACAACATTTTTATGTGTGCACTGTCCTCTAAACCCACTCTTGCATAAATTACATCTATTTCCCCCCGGGCAGCGAGGCGGCGTGAAAGCTGAGCGCACTAACTGACTTTTCAACTTATTCTCGTTTCTCCAAGCTAGCCTAACGTTTACGCCCGATCTTTTCACCACCTTCTTTACTTTGCAAAGCAAATTTTCGTCAATATATGGTAGCGTTAAGTACCCATCCTCCCCCGCTGTCCGTTTCCGCCTGTGTCTAGCGCCTCTGGACAGGCGAACCTCCCTGAAGAGCCTTTTCAGTAGTTTCAGTGAATACCCATTCCCTAAAAGTAAGGTGTGAATTTTATCTACGCTACCATCCTTTTTTCTTTGCTAGATGAATTGTTCAAGGCTCTATGAAACATATTCCTGATCATATTGTGCTTGGTAGCTGTAGGGTGAGCTGATGAAGCATGCAAGACGATCCCTGAGTTTGTCGGCTTAATGTAGAGCTCCGTCTCCAGTTTACGCTGTCCTGTCACGGAAGTTGTGATTGTTACACAAGTGTCCAAGAAAGGGACCCCTTTGTCTCTTGTTGAGTAATCCAGTGTGAATTCCAGGTTAAGGTGTGAGCTGTTGAGATACTGAAGGAACTCTAGCAGTGCCTGCTCCCCATGTGTCCAAATCCCCGCATAGTCGTCTATGTATCTGACTAAAAAGTCCGGTTTGTGAACTGCGTTCGCCAAAGCCTGCTGCTCAAACCTATCCAAGAAAATGATCGCTAAAGGAGGAGCGCAAGGGTTACCCATAGCGATGCCCTGTTTCTGCCTGTAGAAGTCATCTCCAAACGAGAAGACGTTATTGCGAAGACACTGTTCTAATAGAGTACAAATATCCTCATAGCTGAGCCCAAACGTCTCAATGTCCTGGCCATGAGTCTCGAGTTTCTCCTTGGCGGCATCTATCGCTTCTGCTACTGGTGTGCTACCATATAAATTGACCACATCTATACTGAAAAAGATGGCCCCTTCGGGTAGTGGCTTATATCTACTGTGGTCCGCTGCTCGTGAGAGGAAATCCTTAGTGTCCCAGAGGTGGGTGGGGATGAATGCCAAAAGCTGCTTAAGTATCGTTTCAAGAAGGCAAGCTGTCTTTTCCGTGGGTCCCCCGAGCCTGAAACGACAGGACGCAAAGGAACAGCAGGCTTGTGGTCTTTAGGTAAACCGTAAAAAACGGGTGTCCTGCTGTGCCTAGGCGTCAGTTCCTCCACAACTTTATCTGGAAGTTTGTTCCTGGTTACAGATTTAAACACTTGTTTAGTTTTAGCCTCTACTTTTGGGACGGGATTTTTCTGGAGTTTCTCATACTTTTGGGGATCATTCAATATAGCCTCTACTTTGTCCTTATAGTCATCCTTGTCAAGAAGCCGGGACCCTTGCATTTATCGCTTTGTTTCACAACAACGTTTTCATTTTTACCTAGATCTTTGATAAACTCTGTTTCATCGGTTGTTACGTTACCATTATCAGTTCTGTGATTTTTATAGGTACGCACTACATCTAGCTTCAGTTTGTGCAGGCTGCGCTCAATGTCTACATTAGCAGGGGGCGGGAACCTTTTACTTTTTTATGCATGTTGTTAGATATGGGCTTGAATGTTTGTTTGTTAATAGGTGATGCTGTGATATATATGCGAGATGATGTCGACTATTTATGCAGACCGAAGTTGATGTATCCTCTAGAAGGTTGTGCCCGTATGAATAAAGATCGCGAGAAATGTCGCGCGAAAATGTGTAAAAAAACGCGGGAAACAATATGCAGTCGAAACTTGTATTCTGATTATTGTCGTTTTGGTAATGTATAATTTCTGATGAAGATCTGTGATCGAAATATTAATATAACGTTTTTTGGTACTATTATATTTTAATTTCGAGGAAGAGGTCATAAATGATAAAACTAATTATAATTTGCCTATACAATATGTTCCTCGCACAAGCACTAACCAATATCATGCAAACATACTTTAAATTATACCATGCAACATACTTCCCTCTGTGAAGTAAACACTCTTTATACCGTCAGTACAAACCGGGTCCATCTGCTCATGACGCAGTGGGCCAATGCCAAACATGATTGTCATGTTTTCCTCATGGCATCATTACCGTGGTTAGTGGTTTATTGATATACACATGGCTACAATAACAATGCATTTCTTATGCCAGTTGCTTGCAATGTAAATATCTCGAGTCTCGTGTGCCAATGGCAAAGACGGCAAAATATCGCTGGTTAATATGCTTTAACCCGCCATTGACTGGGGGATGGGGGCGTTTAACGCCCCCCTGACGAACTTTCGATATAGCTAAAAAAGCAATAGTGCTATCAACGTCAAACTTCGGGTACCTTCTCCTACATTAAATTCACGTACACTGTGCTAAAAAGGAAGCATTTTTGTCGAAATGTTTCGAGATGTAGCGAATTTAGTGACGTCACTACACACGAGTTTGACGAAAAAAAATCAGCTAAACTTTAACAGACCGTACAAATGCCATAGTTCAAGCACAATGCAATCAAAAACGTAAAAAGATAGCAAATGGCAAGGGCTACAAAATTACTATCTTTGATTTTGGAAAATGTTGGTTTTTGATCCACAAAAATTAAAAAACTATTAAAAAAATGTCCATAAAATCAAACTTCAAAGATATTAAAAAAACGGAATATATATATATATATTTATATATATATATATATATATATATATATATATATATATATATATATAATATATATATATATATATATATATATATATATATATATATATATATATATATATATATATATATATATATATATATATATATATATATATATATATATATATATATATATATATATATATATATATATATATATATATATATATATATATATATATATATATATATATATATATATATATATATATATATATATATATATATATATATATATATATATATATATATATATATATATATATATATATATATATATATATATATATATATATATATATATATATATATATATATATATATATATATAATATATATATATATATATATATATATATATATATATATATATATATATATATATATATATATATATATATATATATATATATATATATATATATATATATATATATATATATATATATATATATATATATATATATATATATATATATATATATATATATATATATATATATATATATATATATATATATATATATATATATATATATATATATATATATATATATATATATATATATATATATATATATATATATATATATATATATATATATATATATATATATATATATATATATATATATATATATATATATTTATATATATATATATATATATATATATATTATATATATATATATATATATATATATATATATATATATATATATATATATATATATATATATATATATATATATATATATATATATATATATATATATATATATATAATATATATATATATATATATATATATATATATATATATATATATATAATATATATATATATATATATATATATATATATATATATTATATATATATATATATATATATATATATATATATATATATATATATATATATATATATATATATATATTTATATATATATATATATATATTTATATATATCAGATAACCACATATGGGCAATTCAATTCCCAATCCAAATTTTCAAACAAAATCACCATTTTTGACTGACTTATGGCTTCTAAAGTATGAGTAACTCATGACGCAATAGTTTGTATTGTTTTTTGCTTGTTTTTATTTTGAATGACCGAACAAACAAATATTCACGAACAAATGAATGTTACCGCTGCATTTCTGAGGCAATACTGGTCCAGAAACATGCCTTTTCATTTATATTTATCAATTTCGAATTTTGACCTTATGTGACCTGACCTTGACCTGAGCTTGACCACTGGCGGATCCAGGGGGGGGGGGGGGGGGGGGTATATTTAGGGCGCCCCCTCCCCCAAAGCCAAAAGTGGCCTGTTTGCCTCCCCCCCAAAAAAAACGATCAAGCCTCACATGAAAAACGATCGGTAATAATGTATAATGACTTTACCTCTGTGCCATAAATACAAGTTTCGATGGGACAAAAATATCTGAGGTCATTCTTATAAATTAAAAAAAATCGAGCCGTGGCCCGATTTTTTTTTTTAAAGAATGGTCTCAGGACTGGACATTTTTATGTTTGGGCAGTGTGTAAAATACCTCCACATTATTTGGCTTTACTGTTGAATTTCCGAGGCGCTGTTTCGACGCTAATCATCTCCTGAGGCCATTCTTTAAAAAAAAATCGAGCTACAGCTCGATTTCTTTTTCTAAGCATGGCCTCAGTCATTTCTCGTCTTTAAGACGAGCAATGACCTGTTACCGAATACCTCTTAATCGCTAATGAAGGGTGTTACATTATACCCGATAGCTCCGATTTGGTATTTATTGTGGAGTAAGTCCTATTTGTATTTAATCCATATCACCCACTCCACATCATGTCTTTTCGCGGATCCCAGACGAGTCCCTGAATAGGTCGGAAGGGCGTTTAAAAGGTCGGAGGGGCCCCTAGACTATCTGAGGGGACCCTGAGCCTTTCAACAGTAAAAATGCAGTTGTCCAGAGAATAAACTTAAAATTTTGACGCCGCTCCGCAGCGCAATTTAACTACAAATTATATTATTATATGTGGGTTAAAATCGTACCGTTTCTCGGCGCATTTATGTGTTATGTTGATATTTTCCTATATCATTGGGCAACATAGTCCCCCCCAAAAAAGACAGCTGGATCCGCCAGTGAGCTTGACACTAACTTCACTTAAATTAAGTCAGGTGGTAAAATGACTATCACTTTCGAATGATACATGTAAAATAGGTAACCCATAACACATATGTTGCATGACTTTCGTATATATTTTGCGCATATTGAGCTTTTGTGACATGACATTGACCTTAAACTTTGACAACAATATCACTTTAGCTCCTTTGGGATGTGTATTATACCTTTGAGAGCACTTTGAGTGATCCGATCATGGTCGCAATCGAAAGCTTTGGATGGAAAGTAATGGCCCATATACTCAAATACCTCGATTTTGACCTTTGAACTGACCGTGACCTGACATGTGACCTGAATTGCAAACTTTTGAGCCTGCTCTAGATTCGTTTCACTGGGAGATTTCGATTGCCGTTATGTGCTTCTCACTGCGATCATTGGTTCGGAAGATCACCAGGGAGAGCGTTTAACAGAGCAGATCATCTGACAGATCATCTGACAGATCATCTGACAGATCATCTGACAGATCATCTTCGGAAGATCACCAGGGAGAGCGTTTAACAGAGCAGATCATCTGACAGATCATCTGACAGATCATCTGACAGATCATCTTCGGAAGATCACCAGGGAGAGCGTTTAACAGAGCAGATCATCTGACAGATCATCTGACAGATCATCTTCGGAAGATCACCAGGGAGAGCGTTTAACAGAGCAGATCATCTGGCAGATCATCTGACAGATCATCTTCGGAAGATCACCAGGGAGAGCGTTTAACAGAGCAGATCATCTGACAGATCATCTGACAGATCATCTGACAGATCATCTTCGGAAGATCACCAGGGAGAGCGTTTAACAGAGCAGATAATCTGACAGATCATCTGACAGATCATCTGACAGATCATCTTCGGAAGATCACCAGGGAGAGCGTTTAACAGAGCAGATCATCTGACAGATCATCTGACAGATCATCTTCGGAAGATCACCAGGGAGAGCGTTTAACAGAGCAGATCATCTGACAGATCATCTGACAGATCATCTGACAGATCATCTGACAGATCATCTGACCATTGCGCCCATGGGTGCTGTATCTTCAACACATCGTAAATGTGTGAAGATCGCCGAAATCAAAAACAACAAAATAACACTTCCATGTAGAAGACGTAAAGCTCGTTTTTCCATGTTATTCCTACTGAAATTATGTACGCATCATGACTATTCTTATTTGATTCCGCCTCTAATATTTTTCGTTATAATTTAACTTCAACGGCCTATATTCCGTTGTTACAAATATATCAATATCTCATCAAGGAAGAAATGATACGTGAAACGTGAACTACATACAGATCAAATAAGGCAGCATTTTGTTTTCTGGGGAGGGCGCTTCTCTATCCAGTTTGCATTCCCGGCTCGGTGTATGACGCCACACCGTAACTCCAGTGACGTCATCACCAGAAGCGGTGACCGGACAACCTACCAGGCATGATGTAGGGCAGGTTCTTGCGTTTCTCGCTGAAGCTCTCCTTCTTGAGGCAGACAGAGGCTCCAACGAAGAGGAGAGCCGAGACGAGAATCCAGCCGACCCCGACCCAGGCGATAAAGTACGACCAATCAAACACGGCGATGCTGTGGGTCTGCAGCAGCTGAAAGGCGGCCCGACTGTTAGCGGGAAGCTCATTGGTTGCCAGGCGTGAGCAGTCTTAGCCGTTGACCAATAGGAAGAGGAGGTGCTGCACTTCGACCGTTGATGGATTGTCTTCACTGGAGTAGGACGGGGTTTGATAGCTGATTTTGAGTTTTGAAGGAATGTTGGGTTTGTTAAGGACTTTCGCTCGATAGCAGATTGGCAAGGTTCGGCAGCTTATCTCCGAAGTATTAGTCTGTTAGCCAATCACCAGTCATGCAAAGCTCCATCGGCGAATCAGGAGCCGGGTCACTATCAGGCGACCAATCACCGAGCGGCATGCAGCGCTGTCGGCCAATGGGCGGCCGCCACGTCACACGTCATTACCTGACATGACGTACTGCGCCTGCATGGCCCGCTTGTCCTTCTCCCTCCGCAGAATGATTGAGGCGATAACAAAGAAGAGGAAACTGATGAACGAAGCGCCGACGCCGGTCCACGCCACGAAAAAGCTCCAGTCATAGTCGGCGAGCGTGTGCTTTTTGGCCAGCTAGAATTCGGAAAATACAGAGATAGAAGTAAGAAGAAGTGGGAGCTCGTGGGTGGCAGGCTGGGCATCTTCGGCTGCAGGATGCTGTGCTGAAAGACAGTGGTAAGAACACCCCCAGACAAGAAAGACAACCAGGAAGAATACAAAAACGTGTCATTTAACTACCGTAAAGCAATCCTCTGACGTAGGAAACATTTTTGGAGAGAGAAACACCGCTTAAATGAGTGAGAGTCTGCGAAAATCACATTTTTGTTTACTATAAAACACACAACTTAAGCACGTGCAAACGGTGCTGACGTGGCGCCATCAGTCTGTCAGCAGATAGCTGGAGGTCTAGAGCCATCGTCAATTTGCATGCGGTGACAAATCAAAGAACGCGTGAGCCCGTTCGAGTACTTTCGTTTCCATTTACAGTAATTTTCGTACTATACAAGCAAAACACACCAAGAGTCTGGATGTACTGTGTGATGATGAATTTTGCGCATGTCTGCTATGTTACGAAGAAGAAACCTTTCGTTATTGACAGATGGTTTGATGTACCTCTTGCGGTGCCTCCTCAGACCATCGCCAATTTACGCGGGTGGGCAACAGGCAAATTATTGCCGGCAGAACATTAACGTAAAGATCAGCACTGTTTATCTCTGGAGTCGTCTGTTCTAACATGGCAGCAGATCTCGGGAACAGTGGCATGCTCAATAAGCAAAGAAACACAGCATGCTCAAGACGTTGAATAACCAATCATCCATGTCGTGTGTGAAATTGTGTGAGTTGGATGAGGTCAAGGGGACAATAGCGCAAATAACTCGCGCATACAGTAAATGAGACTACACGCACACACACATGGGGCTGACGTGTGTTCGTCAGCCGACTATGGTCATATCAGAACACTATTTACACGACTGTTCTGTGTTTGCACTGTGAGCACTGCCCGTCAAAACTGTGAGCGATCGGTCTTACACGAACAGCGAAAACCGCGAGGCAATCAAAGCACCGTTACCATGACAACAACAACTCCAACGGACGCCTCGAGAAAACTCATTCGTAAACTCTGAATTCGACCAATCATGACCAAGCAGATATGCACCGACTTAACGTATAGAGTGCCAACATGAATCCCACAGGGTGGCTTGATGAGGTGGACAGTTATTATGTAAATCGATATTCACTGTTGCTGCTTCTGATGCTTGATTAACTGGGAGGCAGGGGAAGGGTTGCGCTCTTACCGGCGGCCAGCTGCGATAGTAGGGTGCCTCGTTCAGTTTCTTCTGCTCGAAGTACTGTACTCCGTGCCACAAACCCATCGAACCGGCAGAGAACAGGCCTGAACACATACAGAACACAACTGAACATATGGAACTGCACGTTGTGTCACAGACCCATTGCACCGGCAGAGAACAGGCCTGGGCACATACAGAACACAACTGAGCATATGGAACTGCACGTCGTGTCACAGACCCTTTGAACCGGCAGAGAACATCTCAAAACACAGACAGAACAGACCTGAACACACAGAGAACAGATATACACATGCATAACCATAGGCGTAGGAACAGGGGGAGGGGGCAGCCGCCCCCCCCAACATTTTGAATTTTAACATTACGCCTATGGGCGTTGCATGGAAAGAATCAACTTCAGAATACCTCCTGCCCCCCCCCCCCCCAACTTGAACATAGTTCCTACGCCCCTGTGCATAACGCAATGCTGTGAAAAATAAAGCCAGTTCAATGCAGCCTTCCTTTCAGCTTTTGGATCTGTTCCCTCCTTTTTAATTCGAGAAATTGAGCAGCACAATAGTTTAAAAGTTTCCATGTAGCAAAACAAGCGCACAAAACCAATGCAAAGTGACAGCGGCGAGTGAACTCACAGGCGAAGAGCATGAGCGCCGCGGTAGTTCCAACATTGGCCGCCGAGCGGCGCCAGCAGCCGACCATTCCCGTCCAGAAGGCCACGAAGATGAAGAAGAACGCGACGATGAAGAGGGCGATCATCGAGCGCGCCATGTCTGCAGGAGCATGGGGAGACTGGTCACACAGTGGTCAGACGGGGTCAGATGGGGTTAGATGGGGTTAGATGGGGTTAGATGGGGGTTATATGGGGTTAGATGGGGTTAGATGGGTCAGGCAGGGAAAGTCAGGGATCTTACAGGTGGTCAGTCAGGGCAGAGACGCAAACATCTACCAAAATTTGGAGGGCCTTCAACATTCTGAAGGCGATTCTTGGCATGCAACGCCTATAGGTCTAATGTAAAAACACAAACAAAAAGTTAGGGTGCATCCTCATCTTTCATTGGGGACTATCAACACACGTGAGATGGTCATCGGACAGGGGTCAAACATGGGTCAGGCAGGGATCAGACAGGGGTCAGACAGGGGTCAGACAGGGGTCAAACATTGGTCAAACATGGGTCAGACAGGGGTCAGACAGGGGTCAGACAGGGGTCAGAAACTACAGAAACCAGACGCCTCTGGTCTCAAAACTTACGCAGTCGAGCCATCAGCTCCTCAGAGAACGTCTTGGTATAGTTCTCTTCGTCAGGGATGTAGTAATCGATGTTGGTACAGTAGGTCTCCACCGGACTCAGGTACACCTCCACTGAAAACAGAAGACGATGTCAGTTAATGTTGGTACAGTAGGTCTCCACCGGACTCAGGTACACCTCCACTGAAAACAGAAGACGATGTCAGTTAATGTTGGTACAGTAGGTTTCCACCGGACTCAGGTACACCTCCACTGAAAACAGAAGACGATGTCAGTTAATGTTGGTACAACTTGTATGAATCCATCGATTTCAAATACGTACAGATCTGTTGAAACACGCAAGGCAATATTGGTGAGGTATGTCTATATCGCCGCCAAGTGAACAAGCAGTCGGTGCGCCCTAAAATCCCCGTCATCGTCATCCGGTCGCATATCGCAAAATGTATCAGTTCTTCTTGAAACAGGATATATTGCCTTCTGATACAAGATAAGATAATAGTAATAATTAACAAACAAAATCAACATCATACCGGTATGCATCATATATTGCTAAGTAGAAACCGGAAAAGCAGCAAATGGGTTCCGTTCCGCTGAAATCACCTCGCTCAGCTTCTGCTAAACTCTGCTCAAACTATATGTGCTCTATTGTAGGTGCGCGACAACCTGAAGACATTTCGAGTATGCAAGGCATTTTGCTTTAAATTAGTAGCATCGCATTATTGGGTTTATCTTCTTCCTGATTCTTCCCATATTATGTTGACCAGTGACCTGAACGACATGATTCCCTTTAGCCATGGGATAGGTACTAGGTAGTACAGGCACGTTGATTGGGGACCGGTTTCCGATCAGGCGCGCCTGGTAACTTCACATCGGTACACTACAGTAAGGAATTCAGCGAGTTTGCGCGTATGTGGGTCACGGTTCCACGTGTCGGCTACGGCTTTGGACGAATGCCAGGCGTGACTGGTCAAAGTCGAGCCGATCAACCGGTCGAAGGATTTGGACAGCTTTCGCCAAACAAACTGGAATTGGTCCAGGTCACACTGCTAGACTGAATACCAGTTCGAGCAGTTTTAAGCATTTATAGTTATACCGTGACTAAGTATTCACAAACAAATTGCATGCATGTCTTCTCTGTAAAACTCTCGTTAATTCTGTACGATTTTGGCAGGGTAGTTTACAACTGCATTTGCAAAGCTTTTTATCACCTACTCGATCAGATCAAAGGCTGGACGTAATCTTGCTTCGTCCTGGTGGTCGAATCAAGAAGAGCCCGTAGCTGAATGACTTATGTAATCGGCTATAGCTAGCCCTCTCATGTTTCTAACACTGACACATTCGTCCGTGGAGAACAAGTGAAGTAAGGTCAAACGGACAAAATCACTGCATGCAGTTTGCGGCTGATCCACTAACCTGATCATTTCAATGTTCGTGCCAAGGTTAGCTCAATGCAGATCAGGGGCGGGGCTTAGTGGGAAGACACGAATACAACACGTGAGACAGGCAGCAATATCCAGCATGACGTGTGTTAACGAATCACGCAGCGTAACATGTCATTCCACCCTGCCATTCTGAACTACTCACTTTCCGTGCAATAGACAGCTCACTTTCCGTGCAATAGACAGCTTACATTCCGTGCATTAGACAGCTTACATTCCGTGCATTAGACAGCTTACATTCCGTGCATTAGACAGCTTACATTCCGTGCATTAGACAGCTTACATTCCGTGCAATAGACAGCTTACATTCCGTGCATTAGACAGCTTACATTTCATGCATTAGACAGCTTACATTCCGTGCATTAGACAGCTTACATTCCGTGCAATAGACAGCTTGCATTCCGTGCAATAGACAGCTTACATTCCGTGCATTAGACAGCTTACATTCCGTGCATTAGACAGCTTACATTCCGTGCATTAGACAGCTTACATTCCGTGCAATAGACAGCTTACATTCCGTGCAATAGACAGCTTACATTCCGTGCAATAGACAGCTTACATTCCGTGCAATAGACAGCTTACATTTCGTGCAATAGACAGCTTACATTCCGTGCTCCAACTCCTCAAACTCCATGCACTGCACATTCACATTCCATGCACTGAACTTCTCATATTCTTTGTCCTTTGTTGTTCATATTCCATATTCTGCAATTGCATTGTTCATAGTTCCTGTTTTGCATAGTTAAAATTCCATGTTCTCTTGTTCACATTATATACTCTGGACCGAACACACTGCTCTAAGCAGAGCTGAGCACATTCCACCGAGGTGAGATGTCCCGTCATGGAATGTGTCCCGCATGACTGGGAATTCCGCTTGATTTGTGCTCAACCACCCGTGCCCTACCGCAAGAACCGCCTCTGTTGTGGCTGGAGCCACAGGGTTCACTAGCCTCCGAGGTGGTACCCCGTTCTGATGACCCCGATGTTGTGGCTGGAGCCACAGGGTTCACTAGCCTCCGAGGTGGTACCCCGTTCTGATGACCCCGATGTTGTGGCTGGAGCCACAGGGTTCACTAGCCTCTGAGGTGGTACCCCGTTCTGATGACCCCGATGTTGTGGCTGGAGCCACAGGGTTCACTAGCCTCCGAGGTGGTACCCCGTTCTGATGACCCCGATGTTGTGGCTGGAGCCACAGGGTTCACTAGCCTCCGAGGTGGTACCCCGTTCTGATGACCCCGATGTTGTGGCTGGAGCCACAGGGTTCACTAGCCTCTGAGGTGGTACCCCGTTCTGATGACCCCGATGTTGTGGCTGGAGCCACAGGGTTCACTAGCCTCTGAGGTGGTACCCCGTTCTGATGACCCCGATGTTGTGGCTGGAGCCACAGGGTTCACTAGCCTCCGAGGTGGTACCCCGTTCTGATGACCCCGATGTTGTGGCTGGAGCCACAGGGTTCACTAGCCTCCGAGGTGGTACCCCGTTCTGATGACCCCGATGTTGTGGCTGGAGCCACAGGGTTCACTAGCCTCCGAGGTGGTACCCCGTTCTGATGACCCCGATGTTGTGGCTGGAGCCACAGGGTTCACTAGCCTCCGAGGTGGTACCCCGTTCTGATGACCCCGGTGTTGTGGCTGGAGCCACAGAGTTCACTAGCCTCCGAGGTGGTACCCCGTTCTGATGACCCCGATGTTGTGGCTGGAGCCACAGGGTTCACTAGCCTCCGAGGTGGTACCCCGTTCTGATGACCCCGATGTTATAGGCGCAGCCACAGGGTTCACTAGCCTCCGAGGTGGTACCCCGTTCTGATGACCCCGATGTTATAGGCGCAGCCACAGGGTTCACTAGCCTCTGAGGTGGTACCCCGTTCTGATGACCCCGATCGCATTGTCTCAAAGGTAGGACATGAAGGTCAGCTGCTCGGCATTCATAATAATATTGGAACTTGCTACTTGTCCACTTGCTAACAAAAGTCGAATATTATCGTACGGAAAATACACATCGCAACTGTTAACGAAACTCTCTTGTCTGTATCAGCCTAATCCAAACTCAAGGTGTGACCTAGACCTGACTCTCCCTCCGATGACTCTCTTCTCTCGCAAGCAACATATCCTGACGTCACATCTCTGGAATCTCCTTCCTCCCTCTCTCCCCTCCGTCGCCGTCTCCGCGGGTCAGTGCCTGTCTAACCTCCCGCCCAAGCAATGAAGCCATATTCAACATTTTTTTTCTCGACAGACAAGCTCCTCTTTTGTCTGGAAGAGTCCGAGCCCGAGCGTATCCTCCCAAGGCAGATTTCAGCCGTACGCAGATGCCTGCCCTTGGCACAGATCACAGCACGTATACTGAACCTACCAGCGCGCCTGCACGTGCAATACGGGGCGGTCCCGCACTGGGTGTGTTGGTTGCGGCCTTGAAGTCTTTCCTTTCGCATAATGCTGTTGCTTTGTCTGGCTTGCGCCCACATACGGATTGTGGGAGTCTTGTGGTACACCCAAGTATGCCATGTAAACCATTGGCAGCCGCATTGTTGCCGTGCAAATGAAGACGGAGCAATTAAATGTTTTAGTTTTTTTTATAAAATCGTTACCTTCTTTGGATGACAAACAGTAGTCGAGGGTGGAATGCTGAAGCAGTGCGGTATGTTGGCGGCTGGGCTGGTTAGATGCGGTGATATGGCAAAGCTGCAGGACAATGGAATGACGCAGCACGGGGTACCTCAGGAGGCTTTGCACGTGGCTGCAAAAATCGCAAGCACACCCGTCCTGGTGATTTTCCCGGATGACGTCCATACTACTCATTCTACCCGGATGAGACCAATTTCTCCGTTCTGGCGTCAGCTGGCTGGTGCCAGTGCCGGCAGTGTCCGGGATAGAATGAATCAGTCGCAGCCCGCGCGGAGGCGGCTGTTCTGGGAATAACAGTGAGGGATACAGCCCTAAGTCCGCTTCTCCGTCTTTCATCCACGAGATTAACCATGTTACAAAATCAGTCGACTTCTCGCGTTTCTTTCCATTGGATTGGTGACATGCCGCTTGACACGAGCTAAGCGATATTGAATACAAATGTGGAATTGTGTATCCTTGTATATTGGAGAATGTTAAAAACCGTCGGCGAGAATGATCAATTTCATTCCATTACATAGTGTAACATTTAAACTTCATGGCTAGTGTATTGCGGAAGTATCACATAACACAACTCTTAACCATCCTTTGTCAGACTTCGATTTCCATCGCGGATTTTAACCTGCAAGGCCATTTGTCAGGCTTCCATGGCCACCCTGACATGCCAACAGGTACCTTTGGCCGCGGTAGCCATGGTTTTCGTGAGAAATATTAAATGCCAAGTCACACCTTTGATAAATTACCGGCGTTCAGGGATCCTTCATGAGAAGGCTGGGTTCTTACTTGTTTGAAATTATACCTACTTAACATTAAAGTTTCTCACGGACAACGTCCTTGCAAGCAGCAACATCCTTGCAAATCATGACACTCGCCATACTTTATCAGGAAAACAAATAAGTATGTAAAATAGTGCAAATGGAAAACAGAAGTTGTTCAACGATAAATGCAAACCAATGCTAATGCAAAACCGTAATAATTCAGTCTTTATTGCACCTATTTTTGGCAACGTTCGATGGATAAAACATAGCATAATATGATAAATTTCCACGACAAATAATAACAATTCTTAGATGTTTAGCTTAATAAATTATTATATACCTTAGATGTTCTGCTGCTGCATCGCGGATGAATGCTTCCCAGCACCTCTAATACCGAGATGCACAAGGCTACGCGACACAGCGAACCATGCAAGATACAAATCCGATACAGCAGCCTTGCGCGGTTACATCGTCATTTCCAAGAGCACCCGTAAGAAATACCATTGCTCGAAGCTGGCTTGCGAGCTGCGCTGCGCTGCGGTCCCCAGCTGCCAGCCAGCCACGCCCGCACCGTGCTCGTCGCTGATTGGCTGCCCGGGAATGCCCCGCGGCTACTCGGTGTGATGACGTCAGCCGTACCAGCCACGGCCGGCTCGAGCGGCCACTGAGGGAGGGAGGGCGAGGCTGGGGCACGGCTGCAAAGACGGTCCTGTGCTTCTACTAGCCGATACAATGACACATTACGCTAATAATAGGTTCGGTGAGAGACGAAATATTGGCAGGACTTTAAAAAATACATATTTATATAAAAGATAGCTCTTAAATGATGTGGAGAACTCTCCATTGTCACAAGATGACATTTATTGCTTTCGCAGGTAAGATGTCCACGTAACAGGGACTTAAAACGGCCCAATTTAACAAGCCTTTGTGGAACGTGTTTGCCTCGTATTTAGGTCCTTGCCATTGTAAGTGTGTTACGTTCTCAGCTTAATGCTGTTCTCCTGTCGACGTCGACCGCTCACCACAAGCTGTCCGCCTCTTCTCCGCAATGCTTAATAAACTCGGCCATGTTCGTGGGAACATGCTTTACTACATACCTGAACGCTGGAAAACAAACTCAGCTGTACCACAGGTTTCCCGTACCAGACGAGGCGTTGTTTTCCTGATTTTGTTTCGCCCAGTCACAAGTGAAAACAAACAGAACATACATGTATCTTCCAAGACAAGGAAACCGAACAGGAATGCTGGTGTCTCCAAAATAACGGCATAACCTGAATTCTCCTCAGAAGAGATCCAACAACAAACCTTGCACCTACAAACCGAGGCCAAGAAAGCTCAGGCAAATGCAGCAAGAGGCTGAGAGGTTGTTTATTCTTAATGGATTCGCTTGATGGCGCTGCTCGTAATGTGGTGCTTTCACGGTTTGTCTGGTAGATTTTACTCCACGAAAGTTGGTAGTGAAAGCTGAAGACCGGGCGATTCTAATGGCCAGTAAAGACTGGGCGATTATAATGGCCAGTCGCCAGTGAGGAATGGAATTGTCTTTCCCGAGACTTGAATTGAATGAGGCTTGAATGTGAATTTTAATATCCACGGATGTCCGTGTAACTATCGGTCATATCGATTGCGTGGATGTAAATTGATCGTAATATTGGATATTGTGTGCGAAAGTTCGCATACCCAAGTTTTGTACAGCGATATCAACACTCAACTATATATTCACCATATGCGATAATGTGAAAATCCCAACTAAAGAACTAGCAACGTTGCGTCATCATTTCTGAACAATTCCTTATTTGGCAAGCGATAGTGGGTTAAGTAAGAACTAGCCCTGCCAAGCATGTGCCCAAGTTTTTGACTTGCGTGCTGCCAAAAGCGTATGTTATTGTATACTGTCCTGTGTGTCGTTTGAGTTGTGGCCGACAACAGCCACGCAATCGCAGCTACGAGCCTTTCCCAGTGTGCACTTTCTAATTACTTCCCTGTCTCGTGGAAACTATTGGGTAAATCGTTCAATACCGACATAATCCTCCACCAAGTTCAGCAATGTTCAACATGATGTGAATTCGTTCTGCCAGTGTGCCACCTCGCCGCATGTGGACGGTGCCGATGAGTCTCCTTCTCCTGCACTTCTTCGGTAATCGTTAATTTTCCAGCATCGAAGCGTTACACTGCTGAGCGTTGAACCCATTATCAGCCTTGGTCGACAGCTGCGCACGGGAACGCTTTCCCATGTCGAGAGCTACTGAGTTGGGATCGTTACATCGTCGATGCCAAAGCACGTAGCTTGTGAAAGTACAGGCCCATCGGATATTTATGCGTAGCCAGTAATATCCGTGCGACAAAATGTCACGAAAATAGAGCTGTACTTTAGATGATGACGTTCGACTGTTGGAGACAGAAGCAGTGCTGGGAGAGAGGAGAGTTTTTACATAGATTAATTACTTACCGCAGAAGCTTGTCAAAGCTGAACTTGTACGCCCGAAGAGACAACCCAAACATGTGTTTAACAAAGCGAGTCCGAACGGTGGAGCTGTCAGAAGAGAAACTGCCTCGTTCTTTGTCGCTCCAGCTGTTACGTTACGATGTTTGATGTTATCTTATGATCCCAGGTTGTCTGTCTGACGCTAGAGAAGTTCTTAGTTTCTACGCATTTTCTTGACAGCGTTGCTTCACCCTGGTTAGTCGGTCGAAATCTTATGCTGCTTGTAATATATGCATGGGCATTCAAAACTGCCACTGGGGATGGGGAACGCGTCCCCCTGCACCAAACATGTGCGGATTTTAACATTACGCCTATGGGCGTATTGCATGGAAAGAATAAACTTCAAAGTTCCTCCCCTCCCCCTCTTTAGGAAGGTGGTTACGCCATGAATATGTGCGACCACTAATTTACTCTCTGATAACCACTAATTTATCATCTGATAACCACTAATCTATCCTCGGTCACAGATGATAACAATGTCTGCATTGCGAAAATGCTAGTTGTTGCAGCATTTTGTAAAATAAAAACCTTATGAGATGTATAAGAAGATAAGCTTTAATTTTCCGATCACGAGCGTTAAGGCAATACCATGGATGCCAAATTACTCTATCACAAATGCATCGTAATGCAAGAGCGAAACATAAAAATCCTAATTAGTGTCCGTGAGTGATAACTGGAGTGATATTATGTCGACAGTGAGTGTATATGTGAGTGTTGCCATGGAGCTCAGGACTGGACGAGTCTCGTGTAATTAGTGTCCGTGAGTGATAACTGGAGTGATATTATGTCGACAGTGAGTGTATATGTGAGTGTTGCCATGGAGCTCAGGACTGGACGAGTCTCGTGTAATTAGTGTCCGTGAGTGATAACTGGAGTGATATTATGTCGACAGTGAGTGTATATGTGAGTGTTGCCATGGAGCTCAGGACTGGACGAGTCTCGTGTAATTAGTGTTCGTGAGTGATAACTGGAGTGATATTATGTCGACAGTGAGTGTATATGTGAGTGTTGCCATGGAGCTCAGGACTGGACGAGTCTCGTGTAATTAGTGTCCGTGAGTGATAACTGGAGTGATATTATGTCGACAGTGAGTGTATATGTGAGTGTTGCCATGGAGCTCAGGACTGGACGAGTCTCGTGTAATTAGTGTCCGTGAGTGATAACTGGAGTGATATTATGTCGACAGTGAGTGTATATGTGAGTGTTGCCATGGAGCTCAGGACTGGACGAGTCTCGTGTAATTAGTGTCCGTGAGTGATAACTGGAGTGATATTATGTCGACAGTGAGTGTATATGTGAGTGTTGCCATGGAGCTCAGGACTGGACGAGTCTCGTGTAATTAGTGTCCGTGAGTGATAACTGGAGTGATATTATGTCGACAGTGAGTGTATATGTGAGTGTTGCCATGGAGCTCAGGACTGGACGAGTCTCGTGTAATTAGTGTCCGTGAGTGATAACTGGAGTGATATTATGTCGACAGTGAGTGTATATGTGTGTTGCCATGGAGCTCAGGACTGGACGAGTCTCGTGTAATTAGTGTCCGTGAGTGATAACTGGAGTGATATTATGTCGACAGTGTGTGTATATGTGAGTGTTGCCATGGAGCTCAGGACTGGACGAGTCTCGTGTAATTAGTGTCCGTGAGTGATAACTGGAGTGATATTATGTCGACAGTGAGTGTATATGTGAGTGTTGCCATGGAGCTCAGGACTGGACGAGTCTCGTGTAATTAGTGTTCGTGAGTGATAACTGGAGTGATATTATGTCGACAGTGAGTGTATATGTGAGTGTTGCCATGGAGCTCAGGACTGAACGAGTCTCGTGTAATTAGTGTCCGTGAGTGATAACTGGAGTGATATTATATCGACAGCGAGTGTATATGTGAGTGTTGCCATGGAGCTCAGGACTGGACGAGTCTCGTGTAATTAGTGTCCGTGAGTGATAACTGGAGTGATATTATGTCGACAGTGAGTGTATATGTGAGTGTTGCCATGGAGCTCAGGACTGGACGAGTCTCGTGTAATTAGTGTCCGTGAGTGATAACTGGAGTGATATTATATCGACAGCGAGTGTATATGTGAGTGTTGCCATGGAGCTCAGGACTGGACGAGTCTCGTGTAATTAGTGTCCGTGAGTGATAACTGGAGTGATATTATGTCGACAGTGAGTGTATATGTGAGTGTTGCCATGGAGCTCAGGACTGGACGAGTCTCGTGTAATTAGTGTCCGTGAGTGATAACTGGAGTGATATTATGTCGACAGTGAGTGTATATGTGAGTGTTGCCATGGAGCTCAGGACTGGACGAGTCTCGTGTAATTAGTGTCCGTGAGTGATAACTGGAGTGATATGTCGACAAATTAGTGTCCGTGAGTGATAACTGGAGTGATATTATGTCGACAGTGAGTGTATATGTGAGTGTTGCCATGGAGCTCAGGACTGGACGAGCCTCGCAGTGCCCGAGGCCATATGACCCACATGTGGGAAGCCCTTCTTCAATCTCTACAGTAATTACCCATTCCATTTATTCATGTGGTAACAGCCCAATCAGGCGTTATGTGTTTGTTTACCATCGCTGTGGCAGTCGAATGATGATTGCCGGGGGCGTTGAAGAGAGCGCTGGGCCACAGCCACAAGACCGAGGTAGCAACTCAATCGACGAATCAAGACATCAAGAGCTCCCTCAGACGTTATGTTTTCGTTTAACAGTGAAAACTGGAACTGGTTAGCTACTTGACAATCTAATCGTTGTAATTCAAATCTGCCAATGTTTTGAAACTTCACAAGGTAGGAGAAATCGGTCGATTTCCATCAGGTCTTTTGTACTAGCTTAGCAAGAAAATACAGATAGTGAGGAGTCGTCAAAGCATGAATCGGAGAAGCCTTCCACAGGTGTTTTACAGAACAAGTAATATGCCGTGGGGGTCGGACGTATCATGCAATTGTCAACATGTTAACAGATTATTACGAGCCTGTAGATTGCATGCGTTACTTATTATAAACTTTAGAAAACGTTTTGTGTTCCGACAACGATAATATTTTCAACAATTACATTTTCAAACACACTGATCACTTATGAAACCCATAGATCTACGGGAACTTGAAAGCAGCAATTCTTGCGATTTATCGATGCAATAATTTTAAACCTATTTAAGGTCTGATAAGAGTGAGCTTATTTCCAAACCAAGAATTTCGCCACATAGCCACTGTCACACGGATCATAACACCAATCACATCAAGCTCGCACTTGTATATGGGTCACAAAAGACCTCGATACTCTGGGCACCAAAAAACTCAATTAAATACCATCAATCACGCACCTGCTCCACGCCCATGGACGAAGCCGACAATGCGCAGTCCTCTGGGCTGCTCTCTACAGCAGGGGTGAGTTTCACAGTAGAGACAGCCTTCACGGCTTTTACGACGGATTTATCGCTTTCTCCACCTCCCCAGACGCCGGCTGCCATATATCCTCACTGCTGCCAGATCCGGGTAATTCCCAGACCCCGGCGGCTGTATATCCTCACTGCTGCCAGATCCGGGTAATTCCCAGACGACGGCGGCTGTATATCCTCACTGCTGCCAGATCCGGGTAAATCCCAGACGACGGCGGCTGTATATCCTCACTGATTCCAGATCCGGGTAATTCCCAGACGACGGCTGCTGTATATCCTCACTGCTGCCAGATCCGGGTAATTCCCAGACGACGGCTGCCATATATCCTCACTGCTGCCAGATGCGGGTAATTGCCAGACGACGGCTGCCATATATCCTCACTGCTGCCAGATCCGGGTAATTCCCAGACGACGGCTGCCATATATCCTCACTGCTGCCAGACCCGGGTAATTCCGAGACGACGGCTGCCATATATCCTCACTGCTGCCAGATCCGGGCAATTCCCAGACGACGGCTGCTGTATATCCTCACTGCTGCCAGATCCGGGTAATTCCCAGACGACGGCTGCTGTATATCCTCACTGCTGCCAGATCCGGGTAAATCCCAGACGACGGCTGCCATATATCCTCACTGCTGCCAGATCCGGGTAATTCCCAGACGACGGCTGCTGTATATCCTCACTGCTGCCAGATCCGGGTAATTCCCAGACGACGGCTGCCATATATCCTCACTGCTGCCAGATCCGGGTAATTCCCAGACCCCGGCGGCTGTATATCCTCACTGCTGCCAGATCCGGGTAATTCCCAGACGACGGCTGCCATATATCCTGACTGCTGCCAGATCCGGGTAATTCACTTGTCCAGAGTGCTGCCAAATCCAAATAATTGCCGATCCCAGGACATTGTAAAAGAAACGAAAATTGTATATGCTGAATGTAGTAGCAGTAGGACCTAGACAATCTCACTTCCAAGAGAACTGTCTAATTCCGAAAATTCGGCTTTTCAGAGTGCTATTATATTGCTGTGCGTCAGAGGATTCACCCAATTAGGAATGGCAGATCCACCCGATTAGGAGTGGCAGATCCCCCCAATTAGGAGTGGCGGATACCTCCAGAGGCCGCACCTGCCGGAGTTAGCCTCCCTCCCTGCCCTCCCACACGGCGGTCAACGGAGGTCAGACGCCCAGCTTTGTTAATTAGGAGTGGCGGATACCTCCAGAAGCCGCACCTGCCGGAGTTAGAAGACCGCCCTGCCCTCCCACACGGCGGTCAACGAGGTCAGACGCCCAGCTTTGTTGCTGCAGTCAGATCAGGGTTAGCTCAATGTGGTGACGTCACAGCACGGATGACGTCATGGTCATGCCGGTGATGTGATAGCCAGTGCCCATTGACCATATGGACATCATTTATTAAACTGATGTCCACGCCTAGGTATGACACACAAGGTATTCATGCAAGTTTCCCTGAAATGACATCCACTTGCGTGGCTGGCGTCGCCATAGCAGACGAGAGCGCGATACAAAACAACAACAAAAGAACACGCATCAGACGAGCGGACCCACCTCCTTTGGGCCTTCCCTCCGGGGTAGGTCCAAAAGAACACACATCAGACGAGCGGACCCACCTCCTTTGGGCCTTCCCTCCGGGGTAGGCCCAAAAGAACACGCATCAGACGAGCGGACCCACCTCCTTTGGGCCTTCCCTCCGGGGTAGGCCCAAAAGAACACGCATCAGACGAGCGGACCCACCTCCTTTGGGCCTTCCCTCCGGGGTAGGTCCAAAAGAACACACATCAGACGAGCGGACCCACCTCCTTTGGGCCTTCCCTCCGGGGTAGGCCCAAAAGAACACGCATCAGACGAGCGGACCCACCTCCTTTGGGCCTTCCCTCCGGGGTAGGCCCAAAAGAACACGCATCAGACGAGCGGACCCACCTCCTTTGGGCCTTCCCTCCGGGGTAGGCCCAAAAGAACACGCATCAGACGAGCGGACCCACCTCCTTTGGGCCTTCCCTCCGGGGTAGGCCCAAAAGAACACGCATCAGACGAGCGGACCCACCTCCTTTGGGCCTTCCCTCCGGGGTAGGCCCAAAAGAACATATATCAGACGAGCGGACCCACCTCCTTTGGGCCTTCCCTCCGGGGTAGGTCCAAAAGAACACACATCAGACGAGCGGACCCACCTCCTTTGGGCCTTTCCTCCGGGGTAGGCCCAAAAGAACACACATCAGACGAGCGGACCCACCTCCTTTGGGCCTTCCCTTCGGGGTAGGCCCAAAAGAACACACATCAGACGAGCGGACCCACCTCTTTTGGGCCTTCCCTCCGGGGTAGGTCCAAAAGAACACACATCAGACGAGCGGACCCACCTCCTTTGGGCCTTCCCTCCGGGGTAGGCCCAAAAGAACACACATCAGACGAGCGGACCTACCTTCTTTGGGCCTTCCCTTCGTGGTAGGCCCAAAAGAACAAACATCAGACGAGCGGACCCACCTCCTTTGGGCCTTCCCTCCGGTGTAGGCCCAAAAGAACACACATCAAACGAGCGGACCCACCTCCTTTGGGCCTTCCCTCCGGGGTAGGCCCAAAAGAACACACATCAGACCAGCAGACCCACCTCCTTTGGGCCTTCCATCCGGGGTAGGCCCAAAAGAACACATCAGCCGAGCGAACCCACCTCCTTTGGGCCTTCCCTCCGGGAAGCAGGTGCGGAACAGTCCCTGGGTGCGAGACCTGTAGATGGCCTCTGTCTCAAACCTCTCCTGGTCGGATGGCGAGAGGGAGCCCACTCCACTGGCCATGTCCGCCTGAAATAGACACCGGGTCGGGTCATGTGAGGTCACTGGAGGTCATTTGAGGTCATTTGAGGTCACTGGAGGTCATCTGAGGTGATGTGACATTAACATCATAAGAGGTCATGCGAGGTCACGTCAGAACATATGAAGCCACAAGGTCAGATGAAACCATAGGAGTTCCAATGAAGTCATATGAGGTCGCATGAGGTCATATGAGGTCATCTGAGGTCATGTGATATCTTATGAATGAGTGCGAAGGCACCAGGTCACATAAGGTAATCTGAAAGTATATCAGGTCGCATAAAGTCATATATGGTAGCACATCTATACAAATAACAGGGAGTGAAATATGGTTGCTGGTGGACATGTGAGACTACCTGAATTCGCAAGAACTCAGCGAAGAACAGGGATGCAAAAACTAATGTCAAAACCAGACTGGTTATTGATTCGACACTGATTGAATATATTGGAATCGTTCAATCAAAGTTCATTGAATACAAATATAATCGATTCACCTTTTGATTCATCTCGTGATTCATGAATCGTGATTGAATCAAAACCCGCATCAAATCAAGGCTGATTGAAGCAAAATATTTAAAGAATCAAGTACACTGGTAAATTGTGCAAATACATGCAGTCCCAATGGCTACATTCATTTATACTGAAATACTATTGCTGTAACAATGTTTTAATGATTATATATATATGCATGTTTCCATTTGTATTGATTTGACATAAATTCACCTCATTTCAAACCACCTCATTCATTTTCAAACGTGAATCGATTAAAATATTTGTTTTGATTCTTTGAATTGGAAGGAATCAATTCTCAAAATTGTATCCGTGCATTGAACGGTGATTGAATCATTCAGATTCCAAAATGAATCATGATTGAATCGTTCCAAAATAAATCAATAACCAGTCTGGTCAAAAGATGCTTCTTGGATGCAATCATTTTTGTAATGCATATTGTACGTTTAATATGAAGCCGTAACACATTAAACGGAGTCTATCGGCTAGACCAGTGGTTCCCAGCCCTCCCGACACAATTGCCCTCTTTGTCAGCTGTCAGAGGCGGCCATTACACCACCCTTCAAAATTTACACCGATTTATCCAAAATAGCGTTAATTGTTTCCCAATGTGTTGGTTGCACCTGTTTACACACTTCCATCGGAGTGTCGCAACTCGCAGTAAAAAAACAGACTGAGAGCGCACATGTATTTATTCCCTTTTCTTCACCAATTTCTCAATTCTGAGCTTCGTTGCCGACAAGGCGCACCGAAAATCGTTTTCTAGGTTCAGACGGTTCCTCGACCTTGTTTTGATGGCCACCAATGGTGGAAAAACCGGCTTCACACAGATACGTCGTCGGGAATGGCAGCAGCTTTTTTAGGGCACGGCTTGAAAGGATTGGAAAATCACGCTAAGATAGCTTTGATGCAGCCCTCGGCTAAAACATACTCAGGCAATATAACAGCTGCACAGAACGCACCTATTTACTACGTGTTCCTTTCAGACTGGTTATTGATTCGACTCGGATTGAATCGATTAGAATCGTCCAATCAAAATTCCTTGAATCAAAGAAGAATCGATTCACCACCGTGTTTTTTGTTGTATTCATGATTCATGATTGAATCAAAACCCGCATAGAAACAAGGCTGATTGAATCAAAAAGACTGTGCAAAGCTATTTCAATAGTTAGTCAAACATACTTTGATTTAAACAAAAATGATTCTTTGAATCGGAAAGAATGATTTCTGAAAATGGTTATCCATGAATCAAACGGTGACGGAATCATTCATATTCCAAAATGAATCATGATTGAATCCTTCCAAAAAATGTGAATCAATAACCAGTCTGGTTCCTTTTACTTTACGCTTCAAAATGGAAACCTGTCTGTTTAAAATGGCATGCAGAGCAGCTAAACAGCACGAATCAGCCTACGCAGTACACAGTACTTCCGCGCAGCGCGAGCCGGAAATCCGATGGTGGGCTGATTCATGCTGCTTAGCTGTCTGCATGCCATTTTAAACAGACAGGTTTCCGTTTTGAAGCGTAAAGTAAAAGGAACACGTAAGATATAGGTGCATTCTGTGCAGCTTTTATATTGTCTGAGTATGTTTAAGCCGAGGGCTGCATCAAAGCTGTCTTAGCGTAACATTTGTGGTTCAACTTCACAGGCCTTGGTTACCCCCGCAGAATGGCTCCGTTACCCCAAATGGGGTCATGCCACACCGTTTGGGAACCACTGGGAAAATCACACAGCATATCACTGCATATTTGATGTCCATATGCGAGGTTTAACGACCAGAAGCTGCTGTCCCTGAAGGTATTCAGCAGCAAAGGTTAGTTTTGTCGCATTTCTGAGGCTACTGGAAATCTCTCAGCATACGTTGCGTGCCCTTGAACAAAATTTTGCATTGGCTTAGCCAAATCCTTTCCAAATGCTTTTGCTGAAGTAAATTCCACTGCTGGTTCATAGTAGCCGGTGATCAAAAATATGGCGAATCTTTTTACGTTGTGCATTTTCGGATAAACCACGTGCTCCAACTCTGCAGCGACCTTTTTTGTTTGCCACGTCACTTGTAGTTTGTCCGTATCCTCTCTTGACAATGGTCAATGAAAACTGGCGATGGGTAGGGAGATGTCGTTTCTTTTCAGCTAAGACTTGTTTCTTTCAGCTCGTCAACACGACAGTCTTGAAATCGACATTCATTATATTGATGGCAATAGTTAGCTGTGTCAAAGCAACTGTCAAGAACATTAAGAATGTACACAGTCAGACTTGGAACTTTCGAAACGGAACATGCTTTGAACACCAATGAAGAGAAATTGGCTCTTCTCACAATGAAAATAACACCGGCTATTTCAGTTGTTATCTCAAACCAACAGCCATTAATTTTGTGTAGTTACAGGCACAACAACCATCTCTTCTCCTTCTGTTTACTCATATATGATGGCCATCATATGCCATATATCCACTAATCTCTTCATTCAGCCACAGTCACAACACACAGTTTTGGAGGGCATTGTTTGTGTCGTGCGGTCACGCGTCATTCCCCGCCATGATTCTGAGCTGGCCATGATTCTGAGCTCGCCATGATTCTGAGCTCGCCGTGATTCTGAGCTCGCCATGATTCTGAGCTCGCCATGATTCTGAGCTCGCCATGATTCTGAGCTCGCCATGATTCTGAGCTCGCCATGATTCTGAGCTCGCCGTGATTCTGAGCTCGCCATGATTCTGAGCTCGCCGTGATTCTGAGCTCGCCGTGATTCTGAGCTCGCCGGTACATACAGCGGTCCCTTCCGGTCCTCATTCACTCCTCCATCCACCGTGACCACTCCATCCACCGTGACCACTCCATCCACCGTGACCGCTCTATCCGCCGTGACCGCTTCTCAGCGGCTACCGCAGGCGTCTGCGCATGCCTCACATGCGGAGGCCATCGAAGGCAGAGGAAGGCGGCCATCGAAGGCGGAGGAAGGCGGCCATCAAAGGCGGAGGAAGGCGGCCATCAAAGGCGGAGAAAAGCGGCCATCACAGGCGGAGGAAAGCAGTCATCAAAGGCGGAGGAAGGCGGCCCTCAAAGGCAGAGGAAGGCGGCCATCACAGGCGGAGGAAGGCGGCCCTCAAAGGCAGAGGAACGAGGCAATCAAATGCGAAGGCAGGCGGTCATCAAATGCCGAGGCAGGCGGTCATCAAAGGCGGAAGAAGGCGGCCATCAAATGCGGAGGCAGGCGGTCATCAAAGGCGGAGGAAGGCGGTCATCAAAGGCAGAGGCAGGCGGTGACAGCAGGGGCGGATTTAGAGGGACTATCGGGGCAGTGCTCCTCAAAATGACTGCAATCGACAGAATATGACGATATTGTCTGATTGTAATGTTTTTTTTTGCAATAATAATGAAGAACGTTTGTTTAACGTTTGCTCTTTACTCGCTATTTGACGGAAGAGCAAAATCTCACAAGACCTTGGAATTTTGTCAGATTGTATTGGATTTACCTCCCCCAACCATGGCTGGGCCGTTCTGGGTCCTCCATTGGGTTCAGGCAGCATCCAGTGGTGACAGACATTGTCATAAGGTATCATACAGTGTCATAAGGTATCATACAGTGTCATAAGGTATCATACAGTGTCATAAGGTATCATACAGTGTCATAAGGTGTAAGACGTGTCAGACGGTGTAAGACGTTGTCAGAAAGTATCACACAGAGCCAAGCGGTGTGAGGGGTTGCAAAGGGCTTCAACTAGTGTCAGACGGTGTCAGGCGGTGTCAGACAGTGTCAGACAGTGTCAGACAGTGTCATACAGTGTCAGACAGTGTCAGACAGTGTCAGACAGTGTCAGACAGTCAGTGTCAGACAGTCAGTGTCAGACAGTGTCAGACAGTGTCAGACAGTGTCAGACAGTGTCAGACAGTGCCAGACAGTGTCAGACAGTGTCAGACAGTGTCAGACAGTGTCAGACAGTGTCATACAGTGTCAGACAGTGTCAGTCAGTGTCAGACAGTGACAGACAGTGTCAGAGAGTGTCAGACAGTGTCAGACAGTGTCAGACAGTGATACACGGTCTCAGACGGTGCCAAGCAACCCCACGCTTCTCAGCCGCCGGCCTCCGGCCACCTGGCGGTGACCCTGGTCATCCTTGGACTCTGCTCCGTGCCACACTGGGCCGGGCCGGGCCGGGCCGGGGCAGCACCGTTACCCTGCCCAGAGAGGCCGCCGACACGGTGCCGGAGACTCATTAACATGCCGCCGATCGGCAGTCAGCAGTCCCCGCCGGCCAACACTGAGCGCGTGTGGTGATGTGGGAGAGCCTGCCGCCGGGAAAGGATGCTGGAGGGGAGTTGACTGATGCGAGGATCAGATTATGATGCCTACGCATTTCCGGGAGATGTTCAAGGGATTTTATTTGTATGCTGTTTGTGTGTATAAGTTGCTGCGATGTGGTAATATTTTTACTGAGGAGTCTACATGACCTTTGGTGCGGCCATGTGGTGATAAAAACCACAGCGTTGATGAACTGAATAACTAGAGCATTACAAGGCCGGATGGTTATTGAACATCACCACTGAGCCGTACAGCAAGGCCAGCTAGATCATTGTTCCATTTACTGCAGTCAAATCACCACTGAGGCATGCTTTTGACTCCGGAGTCATTCTCCGTCGCTTGACTCATTCCCCTCGCTCGGCGCGGGCACCGGATGTGAGGGGGATTCTTCTCCTCGGAGGTGCCCGCATCGCTGGCGGAGCGCGAGCCAGCCGAGTGACGTCACCTCGCCTGAGGGCACGGCCGGCCGGCAGCTGATACCTGGAGTCGACGACCTCGCCTGGGGCGGTGGCGGCGCTGAGGCGAGACGAAGGGAACGGCACCGCCGCCGCCGCCGAACGCTGCCCTTCTCAGGCATGCATCCGGCTTATCAGGAAGAATCGATGGTCTTTTTGTGGTGGCGGTCAGGGCCGTATACTAGTGGCGGTCCCACGGGCTGGGTAGGAGGAACGAACTGAGCGTCCCAGTGGATCTGTCCGTCCATGGGTGTAGGATGGCACGAATGAGGAGGCGGTGGTGGTAAGTTGTGGTGGCTGTGTGGGCGCTTCTTAGCTGTGATGGCGGGCAACGAAGCATAGAGGCCGGGTTACCCTTCTCTGAAATGGTGAGATTCTCTCACGATTTGAGACGCTGGTTGGCGGCGCCCGCTCACCCGCAGTGTTCTGTGGTTTTCATCTGAGCTTTAGCACATCGATACATAGACATCGATGTGGTGTCCAGTCAATGTTTCTACGCAATTCTGAGAAATTGTGCGGTGGTACTTATATTCATGAGTGGCGACTCGTTTCCAAAGTTGGTGTGGCCAAAGGGTATTCTAGTGCGATTTTTATATTTTTTCATAGCCTGACAAGATGCTCCAATACAAGTGCATTACAAATAAATGAAATGTTGACACCAACTTAAAAAGTTGGTATGGCATTGGCCACACCTGCCATACTGCATTCTCCACCCATGCTTATGTTAAGAATCTCTCAAACAGCGGCACCGGAAACAAAACTAATCCGCCTTTAAAAGCCAGACCATTTTTAAGCCGTGGCAATTTCAATCATGGTACCGTCTGGGAGATACTAAAGAGCTCGAACACGACTATAGGCTACACAAGGTCAAACGTGTTCTATGTTGATAATACTGGATGCTTCGGCACGATTATAGACGTCATGACCTCGACATGAAATATCCCAGACCAAACACGGTTTGATCGCCTTTGATGTTATTTCTTATTCTAGCTTAATAATTCTACTTCCTGAACCACACTGACTCAACCAACGCCACCACAACTCACAAACTCTGGTGACCTGTCAAACTCTGTCAAACTCAGACCTCAACCCAGGCCTGTCAAACTCTGTCAAACTCAGACCTCAACTCAGACCTCAACTCAGACCTGTCAAACACTGTCAAACTCAGACCTCAACTCAGACCTCAGCTCAGACCTGTCAAACTCTGTCAAACTCAGACCTCAACTCAGACCTGTCAAACTCAGACCTGTCACACTGTCACACTCAGACCTCAACTCACAATGACCTGTCAAACTCTGGCGCTGACAACACCTCGAAACGCTCTCGGCGTCACCAAACTAGCCCTCATCACTGGAGCTCTCACCAGGCGCCCTCGTCACCATGGCGCCCTCATCTACCCGAGAACGGACAGCCCGCCGCCCGCCGTGGCCTCTCCGCCGTGACCTCTGCTGTTCAGATCGTCACGGCCGCCGCAGCTGCTCCGTGGTTCGGCGGGTGTTAAGTCTTCAGCGGGTGACCTCTAAAGAGAGGTTCACAGCCGAGAAGCGATACAGGGGGGAGGGAGGGGGGTGGCTTGCTGACCTCTGCCCCGCATGAGTGGCGGGTGCTGGTCCTGAACCATGCCCCGTGACCTTCATAACTTGAGGCGGTATCGGTGGAAGGTAAACAATTGGGTCGCGGTGCGGCCAGGCATGGCAAGGGGTTTCGGTTGGGGTACTGAGAGGGGAGGGGTTACAGAGAATGAAGCACATCAGTGTTCCGAACCAAGTAGACATTAGACATGCATAGTTGGTGGTAGGTTTTCCCGTGTGCAGAGGGTGAAAGTGAGCTCACAAGGATGTGAGACACGAACTGGCAGAGACAACAGGACTGCTGTCCTCCGCTGAAGTGTGTTTGTGTTGGGACTAGCGAAGGCAGGCTTTCACACAATAGTTCGATATAGGCACTCCAGAACTAACGGACATCTGCCCCCTATTCACGTTTGAAAGTAATCAGCCTTGCATGACCCGCTAGGGAAAGCCGCCGTGCACGTACCCGGCCAAATGGCCACATAGTGTTGGCGTGGGCACCGGATGCGCGTGGGATTCTTCTCCTCGGAGGTGCCCGCATTGCTGGCCAGCCGAGTGCCGTCACCTCGCCTGAGGGCACGGCCGTGCACGTACCCGGCCAAATGGCCAAATAGAGGGTGTGTACCCAAGCGTAAAACGTAAAACGTAGGCAAAGGTGATGTAAGCGAGAAAGTGTGAGACCTTCTGAGCATTGATGCAGTGAAGGGTTGCGTTGCAAAAACCTCCACGGAGTGTCCAATGAGGAAGTGAGATTTTCTGAAAAAGTAACTAGTTGCTCAGACGAACACATTTGCGTCCTTTTGATGCGTCCTTTGATTTAGATTTCCGTCCTTTTGATGCAACACCCATTTCTGCAATCACTACTTTTTCGCACTCCCTGGCCATAACATGTCATCTTCCACAGACAACACACACACACACGGCCTCCCACCAGATATCCTGGCAGCCTCACAGTTCCACTCCGAGCACGGAGAAAGCAGCGGGTCGATCAGAGTGGCGGCGGGGACAGTCGACCACGCCGCGACGCTTTCCCCTGTTCGCCGCGTGCGGCGTGCGTCGCCGTTGAGTGAACGCACCGCAGAGCGCGCGTGCGGTCTCAGTCGGCCCCTCTCTCCGGCTGTGGTGGCCGTCATGGCATTCTGTACCGCGTGCTCGCGGTGTCGTGCGTACATGGCATGCAGGCATCAAGAAAGCCGTCATACTGTCCCGACTGCAACTGCTTTGACCGGTCCGCCGGAGTCAGAAGTCACGAATTGTGGCACGTGGGAGATAATGGACACACCACAGACCTTGGAGTAGTTTGAGCATTAAAATCATGTCAGCCGGTGTGAAATTTGTCGTGATTACGTGGGGAAGGAGCACAGGAATAGGACACAATTTGTCATGGAAAGGAGTTCAAACCGTAAATGCTGTTTAAAAAGCAATTGCTTTTGAATGTGTGAAATAGGTATGCCAAATGGGACTATTATACCGGTTCCTAAGTTCCGCAAAGAACAATCACAGTTCATTTTAATTAGGTATGAAGAAATATAAAAAACAACAATGAAAACAAACATATCAGCAACATTTAATGTCTGTATCGTGAATAGATCCAGCGCTGATTCCACATCTATCTACATATCAGACTTCAGCGAGTGACGTCACCCTGACCCAACTGGCTGCATTGTTCCAGTGTGTGGCTGACTGGCCGGCTGCATACCGCGTGCGTCGACTGGCCGCTCGCGCCACAGAGTCAGTGACCGGACCCCTCTCCCCGCCTCCTCGACTGCCACGCGACGTCACACCACCGGCCGGGGCCGGGGCCGGGGCCGGGGCCGGGGCCGGACCAAAGTCAGAGCCGGGAAATAGGACACCTCGCCGTGCTGCCACCGCTGGCGGCGGCTGACCCGTTCAGACCCTGCAGTGGGGCAGCAGACAGCAGCAGACCCGGCTCGCAGACGGTTTCTTACTGGCCGCGGGAGCCGCCGGAGCTGCCTAGTTGTTGCTGAACAACCAGTAGAGCCGGTGTGGGTTTCTGGTATGATTACGGAGGAGTTTGAGTTTCTGGTATGATTACGGAGGAGTGTGCTGGATTCGGTGCGACTGTGGGAGGCGGAGGAGGCGGTGGCGCGCTTATTATAGATAATCTGTTCCGCTTTTGAGGCGACACTGGAGAAAACGGCACCTCTTCGGCCGGCCATGGGTGGGAGTGTACCCTTTTTGCATGGAGCGCGATGGCTCGGGACAATGGCCTTTGTTGTGAGGAGCGTCTGTAGAGGGCGACTGCTAATTGGTCTGACCTTACACCTTCAAAGTATTGTTTGGGAGATCTCAGGATAGCATTATGAACGCTGGTTTGAATAATGCTCTATGGAAACGGCAGGTACACACCTAGATTAATTCAAACTGTGTTTTCAGATGAAATACAAATACTGTGTGTCCCCTCAGCTAGCAGAATAAACGACTCTTTAATTGATGGGTGGGATACTTCAAGTTTAATACTTCGGGATCAGGTTTGGTTGAAAGTCATGGGAGTAATGCAACAAATAAAACATTGACAGGTTACCAGAATAACTACAAAGACTCAACAAAACGATATCCACAACAACTAGAAAGTACATAAGGAGTATGAAAGGGCAATCACATGTCTCTTCATAAGCAAGGATGTCCTAGTTTATTGCAAGTCCGCTGGTGTCGACACTTCCACTGATATTTTCTAAAACAATTTATCTTCCTCAAAACTCTCTGTTGAAGACCGATAATTCATCTTTCTGTTGAAGAATTCATCTTTCCGACAACGGTGCCTGTAGCTGTCTCGAAACACTCCCACACAAGTTCCACTGTAGCTGTCTCGAAACACTCCCACACAAGTCCCACTGTAGCTGTCTCGAAACACTCCCACACAAGTTCCACTGTAGCTGTCTCGAAACTCTCCCACACAAGTTCCACTGTAGCTGTCTCGAAACACTCCCACACAAGTTCCACTGTAGCTGTCTCGAAACACTCCCACACAAGTTCCACTGTAGCTGTCTCGAAACACTCCCACACAAGTTCCACTGTAGCTGTCTCGAAACACTCCCACACAAGTTCCACTGTAGCTGTCTCGAAACACTCCCACACAAGTTCCACTGTAGCTGTCTCGAAACACTCCCACACAAGTTACACTGTAGCTGTCTCGAAACACTCCCACACAAGTTCCACTGTAGCTGTCTCGAAACACTCCCACACAAGTTCCACTGTAGCTGTCTCGAAACACTCCCACACAAGTTCCACTGTAGCTGTCTCGAAACACTCCCACACGAGTTCCACTGTAGCTGTCTCGAAACACTCCCACACAAGTTCCACTGTAGCTGTCTCGAAACACTCCCACACAAGTTCCACTGTAGCTGTCTCGAAACACTCCCACACAAGTTCCACTGTAGCTGTCTCGAAACACTCCCACACAAGTTCCACTGTAGCTGTCTCGAAACACTCCCACACAAGTTCCACTGTAGCTGCCTCGAAACACTCCCACACAAGTTCCACTGTAGCTGTCTCGAAACACTCCCACACAAGTTCCACTGTAGCTGTCTCGAAACACTCCCACACAAGTTCCACTGTAGCTGTCTCGAAACACTCCCACACAAGTTCCACTGTAGCTGTCTCGAAACACTCCCACACAAGTTCCACTGTAGCTGTCTCGAAACACTCCCACACAAGTTCCACTGTAGCTGTCTCGAAACACTCCCACACAAGTTCCACTGTAGCTGTCTCGAAACACTCCCACACAAGTTCCACTGTAGCTGTCTCGAAACACTCCCACACAAGTTCCACTGTAGCTGTCTCGAAACACTCCCACACGAGTTCCACTGTAGCTGTCTCGAAACACTCCCACACAAGTTCCACTGTAGCTGTCTCGAAACACTCCCACACAAGTTCCACCGTAGCTGTCTCGAAACACTCCCACACAAGTTCCACTGTAGCTGTCTCGAAACACTCCCACACAAGTTCCACTGTAGCTGTCTCGAAACAATCCCACACAAGTTCCACTGTAGCTGTCTCGAAACACTCCCACACAAGTTCCACTGTAGCCGTCTCGAAACACTCCCACACAAGTTCCACTGTAGCTGTCTCGAAACACTCCCACACAAGTTCCACTGTAGCTGTCTCGAAACACTCCCACACAAGTTCCACTGTAGCTGTCTCGAAACACTCCCACACGAGTTCCACTGTAGCTGTCTCGAAACACTCCCACACAAGTTCCACTGTAGCTGTCTCGAAACACTCCCACACGAGTTCCACTGTAGCTGTCTTGAAACACTCCCACACAAGTTCCACTGCGTTGCACCCGACTGATCCGTGTGACCCACCGTCCAATCTACTTCCGTGGGAGCTGCCGCAGCTCCACACGGTCCCATCTCCTCACGCGAGAGCTGCCATAGCCCCACACTGCACCATCTCCTCACACGAGAGCTGCCACAGCACCACACGGCACCATCTCCTCACACGAGAGCTGCCACAGCCCCACACGGCACCATCTCCTCACACGAGAGCTGCCACAGCCCCACACGGCACCATCTCCTCACACGAGAGCTGCCACAGCCCCACACGGCACCATCTCCTCACACGAGAGCTGCTACAGCCCCACACGGCACCATCTCCTCACACGAGAGCTGCCACAGCTCCACACGGTCCCATCTCCTCACACGAGAGCTGCCACAGCCCCACACGGCACCATCTCCTCACACGAGAGCTGCCACAGCACCACACGGCACCATCTCCTCACACGAGAGCTGCCACAGCCCCACACGGCACCATCTCCTCACACGAGAGCTGCCACAGCCCCACACGGCACCATCTCCTCACACGAGAGCTGCCACAGCCCCACACGGCACCATCTCCTCACACGAGAGCTGCTACAGCCCCACACGGCACCATCCCCTCACACGGAGCTGCCACAGCACCACACGGCACCATCTCCTCACACGAGAGCTGCCACAGCCCCACACGGCACAATCTCATCACACGAGAGCTGCCACAGCACCACACGGCACCATCTCCTCACACGAGAGCTGCCGAAGCTCCACACGGCACCATTTCCTCACACGAGAGCTGCCACAGCCCCACACGGCACCATCTCCTCACACGAGAGCTGCCACAGCACCACACGGCACCATCTCCTCACACGAGAGCTGCCGAAGCTCCACACGGCACCATTTCCTCACACGAGAGCTTCAGGTCTCGTTACATCGCCCACACTGACAGCGGCAGCTAACAGTGGCGTCTAACAGCGGCGTCTAACAGCGGCATCTAGCAGCGGCAGCTAACAGCGGCGTCTAGCAGCGGCGTCTAGCAACGGCGTCTAACAGCGACAGCTAACAGTGGCGTCTAACAGCGGCGTCTAGCAGCGGCGTCTAGCAGCGGCGTCTAACAGCGGCAGCTAACAGCGGCGTCTAGCAGCGGCGTCTAACAGCGGCAGCTAACAGCGGCAGCTAACAGTGGCGTCTAACAGCGGCGTCTAGCAGCGGCGTCTAACAGCGGCAGCTAACAGCGGCGACAAAACACGTAGCCGGTGGGAGTATGCCCTGTTTCTCAGCCGCAGCCCGGACCGGGTTTGAGTGAGTCGTGTCCATTCCCATAGGCTCCTGCAGTCTCACGCGAGACTGAAAACGGAGCATGGGAGCCGGCCGACACCCTCACGGAAGGCGGCCGTCGCTGCGAGCCGCCGGGGTGCCGCCGGCAGCGCCCACGGTGATTTGATTACAATAGACATGCACAGGTGGAGCGGCGTTACCACTGGAGACTGCAGTGCCAGAGTGGCAAAGTTTGATGTACAGGTGGTAACTCCGCTCCATGCACAGGTGGAGCGGAGTTACCACTGGAGACTGCAGTGTCAGAGTGGCAGAGAAGGAGACTAACACCAGAGACTGCCGGAACGCACAAGTGACTAACACCAGGCGTCACCCGCGGGAGGGGAAACCCCGCGCGGCGGACTCACCTTTCTCGGTTGACTGGGCGCGAGGTTACAAACAAGTGGTGGTCCTGACCTCGAGAGAGGGGGGACCCTGATCCTCCGCAGGTGCGCAGGGTGCCAATGGGCAAAACAAATAGCCGGTGTGGGTCATGGGTGCGGGCGCCCGCATTTCGGACGCACGGAACTTGTTACCAGGCCAGCAGCAAGTCAGAATTCTGATCAAGTATTGATGTGTGTTGGTGTATGAATGTACGAATCTAGTATTAACGTCGTTATACTGGTTATCTTCATATTTTGGAATTCAGTAATGCCACATAATTCATAATTAGTCGCTGTAATTGTGGATTTCACTTGTTTCGCAAGGTTACTGCGAGGAGTAAGCCACTTCGATGTGAAAACAGCATGAATTTAGGCTCGCGTCTACCTCAAAACGCATTCTGACAGCTTCCAGAAAGATGCAAAATCACAACCTCACGTTTCAAAGCCACCCGAGCCATGGGGCCCTGCTGAGGGTGACTCATATTCGTCCAACCAGCTGGACCCACTCCCCCTCCGAGATTTACATACAATGCCGAAAACACTCCCTCCCTCACTCCCTGCCTCCCTGCTCTCCCTCCCTGCCCTCCCTACCTGCCCTGACGGCCCCATCCTTGACCAATGTAAACAGCACATTCCCCTCCCCCTGCTCCCATCCTCTCCCCTCTCCTTCGCTACCCTTCAGTCGTCCCCAGCGCCGCCCGGCCACCCCTCTCCCGCATTCCTTCACGACTGCGCATGCGCGTCTCACCTGTATCGCCTCCCTGTCCACTCGGATGAAGACCCAGTTGTCGGTGCCGAAGGCAATACCGAGTAGCGCCACGGACACCACCCCGGCCACCGTGGCCAGAGACAGCGTCACTGCCGAGCACGGCATCCTGCCCTGTCAGTTGACCTCAGGTCACAGAAGCAGCGAGCGGCGGGCGGCGGGCAGCGGGCAGCGGGCAGCGGGCGGTAGGCGGTGGGGTCACTGAGAAGCCACAGGTGCGGACGTCGGCGGCGGTGGCGGAAGCTCCGCTCACGGGCGGAGGCAGGCTCGGACTGGTGGCGGGCGGCGTGAGGAGACCTGGCTCGGCAGCAGGTGCGGCGCCGCAGGTGAGCGGCGCAAAATGGCGGCCACATCGCCGCCGGAGAAATGTGGAGACGGCACGCAGGCAGTGGCGGAGTCAGCGGAGGGACGCAGGGGGCAAGACGGTGGCGCTGTGAGCGGGGACAGAGGCAGAGGCAGTGGAGGAAAAGGGGGAGGGGCAAGACGGTGGATGTGTGGTAGGAAGAGAACATGGAGATATAGGAGCTTTATAAAGGGTCGAACGAATCAAGGCTGATGGTATTTTAGATGAAATACAAGAAGGTAAACAGCAATGCGGTTGGAAACAGAGCCATTGACAGGGGTGGAAGATGGGAAGGCTGCGGGTGGGAACGGATTGCAGTATAACTGCTATTGTGAAGTAATGTCACGTGACGTTTGGAGCTAATGATCTGCAGTCCGAAATACGGCCAAGTATACCCGGTATCGCTGTTTGTGAACTAGGATATCCCGTCTTACCAGTGAGCTTGTGAACTAGGATATCCCGTCTTACCAGTGAGCTTGTGAACTAGGATATCTTGTCTTACCAGTGAGCTTGTGAACTAGGATATCTTGTCTTACCAGTGAGCTTGTGAACTAGGATATCTTGTCTTACCAGTGAGCTTGTCATTTACTTTGCTGATTCGGCAGTGACGAGACGAGGACGAGACGAGGCAGTGACTAGTTACGAGACTCTAATCATTCAGAAGCGGCCGTAAGTTGCTTCCATTTCCGGTAACTTCCGAGTCTTCGATGAGACTTCGTTCATCATGTTTTTCTTTCTTGTTTAATTAGCTGCGTACACTGAAGGAAGCGTGATCGTGAGCGTGAGCAGAAGCGTTATCTGCATCACCAATTGCACACTACGTTCTTCATATTCGTTCAGCAGCATGACTTCAATTCGACAAACGGAGTATGTTTAGACAGCCACTCGACAGGCTCAATTGTTCCCTCATCTAAACGGCGGGTTTTTATTTAAATTGTTAAAGGGCGGTTAGAAATGAGCCTTGACGGTGGGTAGATATAATAATTTTCTGATTTGCGTTGTTATAAAGAGTTAAATGGTAGCTGCATCGCCTTTTATTTCCCCTTTCAGACCGCGTGTTGCCTGGGGCAGGTGCAACCCGTCCTCTCGAATACTACTTAGGTCTATCACAATTCAAACGCGATAACTCTCACCTGACCTGTGTCTGAATGCTAAGTATGTTCTGCCGTCTCGTGTATTTGGGGCGATATTATATTCGCTCAGCAGCATGTTTTCATTTTGACAAAGAGTAAATTTCGATAGCCAGTCGGAAGAAGTAGTTACTGGGGTGGAAAAACGTCTGAAGTGGCGCCAAATAAATCCAGCCTGGGTAAATCGGTCCCCAGGGACAAGTATCAACGAACAACCGCTGGTCGATCCAGAACGACTCAAAGGTTGGTTTGGACTCCAGCATGACATGAGCAGTGTCAGGCTGTCAGCAGGTCACGGTTAGGCCCTCAGGCAGTTTGCGAGAAGGCTTATTTTGGCGTGAACCCTATGCAGGAAGTTGACACTTTTTACCACCATGAGTAGTAATTCCTTCATCTATACGGCAGATTTTGACTTAACCGTCGCCCTACGGAGATCATTTCTCACCTTCGCCCTACGGGGAGGGAGGCTAACAATCCCCCTGTTAACTTCCAAACCAAGCAACTTAGAGCAATGCGTTAAGAACCAGCATGTTGCCTGTCATGAGAGGAATACAACAATATGCGATTTTTAGGTTTTAGGTTAACGGGTGACCTTTCAGGTTAGGTGAATGACCTAAGATCGACCGCGTCCAAAAATAGCGGTTCTGCTCTGTCCGTCATCATTACCAAAGTTATGAGTAAAAAATGATTTGGTTAGCGTCAACATGTTAATCGTTGTATTATGTATCTGGCAATATATCGATGTTTAGGTCTGGGCCAGTTAATGACCTCTTAGGTCAAGGAAATCGTCACCATATATGATAATTGCTATACATTTTGCATTACAGCACATATACACTGTACAGGACGCTTAGTATAACTTCCGAACGGAGAGAGATAGAGAGACACCGTAAAAAGTAACGTGTTGCCTGTCATAAGGAGACTCCAAAGGCATCCCATTGTGAGTATCTAGGTCAAGTGGTGACCTTTGGGGTCAGGTCAATAGCCCTTTGGGGTCTGACATGACCTTGACGAAAACGTCATAGGTCACGATCTAATAGTCGTATACACTTCACATTTTGATAGGATACGTATAATTGTTTTAAACTCAGCTACTGGAAATTTCAGCAAGATGCACACATGTATACAAAGTAATTTAAGAAAAACCTCAGGGTGGGGGGGGGGGCTTTAACCCCCCCCCCGTAGGTCGAGAGTGGGTTAAAATATTCAAAGGGTGGTTACAAATCACCCTTGATGACGGGAAAATACTTTTCTAATTTGCGTTGTTTAAAGAGAATAGGTCACCTTGAAAGTTGTCATGAAATTTGCCTATACGGAGTAATTCGAACTGAAAAAAACGATGAACATTTTTTTATGGATATCCGTCAAAATAATAAGCATGTTTCTCTTTCTCCTTCATGGCCATACACAACTTCATGACAATGTATGACGTAATGCATATGGTAGCTTGGATGTGGAAACTACTGCACACAATAACGACGGACTTAAGGGCATATATACACAGGCTGCTTGTAACGTAAGCAACCGTTGTGAGGACTCGAAACAAGTTTCGGGCCCCAAGCGGGGCACGAAACATCGTCTTCTAAAAGCGCCCCACTAGTCCTGTGTCGAAATTACTTAGCATAGCGAGGTAATTATTTCACCACAACCCGTTTTTTTTTGTCTGCTCTACAAATCTGCTATCTCAGTTCAAAACCCCATGTTAAAGGTGAACTATTCCCTTTAACCCGGCAGTCACTGGAGTATATTCTGTAACACGACTCACTGGAGAGAGGGGGGGGGGGGGGGGGTTAGCCCCTCTGGTATCTTCCGAACCAATGATCGCAGCGGAACGCGCAAGGCGGCATTCGAAAGCGCTCAATGAGAGAAGCCTAACGCAAACTTAACAAATAAATAATTAAGGTCACATGTCAGGTCACGGTCAAGTAAAACGTCAAAATCGAGGTATTTGAGTTTATGGACAATACTTGCCATCCATGGCCTTTGATTGCGCCTATAATCACCCAAAGTGCTGTCAAAGGTATGATACATATCCCACATGAGCTAAAGTGAGATTGTTGGAAAAGATCAAGGTCAAGGTCAGGTCACAAAAGGTCACTACATACAAAATATCTACGAAAGTCATGCAGCACATGTTTTATGGATGCTTTTACTCGTAGAATTCGATAGTGGTAGTCATTTTACCACCTGACTTCATTTACGTGAAGTTAGTGTCAAGTTCAGGTCAAGTTCAGGTCACTGAAGGTCAAAATGAGAAATTGATAAATCGAAATAAAAAACGCATGTTTCTATATCAGTTTTATCTGAAGAAAAAAACAGTGGTGACATTCTTTTTGTCTGTATCCGGTCAATAAAAGCCAAAAAACGCAATTTCAAAATATGACGTCATGATTTACCCATACTTTATATGCCATGACAGTCAAAAAAGATGATATAATTTTGAAATTTGGTATGGTAGTTGCCCATATGTCGTTATCTGACATATATTCCGTGTTTTTCAATATCTTTGCAAAATTTGATTTTGTGAGCATTTTTTCAGAAAAAGTTTTTTTGTGAAATTTTTGGGGTCAAAAACTTTTTTTTCCAGATAGCCTATTTGTAGCCCTTGCAATTTTCTATCTTTTTGCGTTTTCGATTGCATTTTGCTTCAAATTCGGCATTTGTACGGCCTGGCAAAGTTTAGCCGATTTTGGTGTCAAAATCGTGTTTAGTGACGTCACTAAATTCACTGTATCTAAAAAAAAAAAATATGACGATTTTTAAAAAAAATAAAAACGTGTAAAAATTATGTCCGGATAGGTACTGACAGTTTGGCGTCGATATCTGCATTAGTTATTGATATATTCCTAATATTCCTAAGGGGGAGGGGGGCAAAAAAGCCCCCCCCCCAGTGACTCGCGGGTTAAAGATATAAATGGTAGCTGCATCGCCTTTTGTATTTCCAACCACGGACCGTGGTGCCAGGAGCAGCTCCAACCGTCACTACAGACCGTGGTTCCAGGAGCAGCTCCAACCGTCACTACAGACCGTGGTGCCAGGATCAGCTCCAACCGTCACTGCAGACCGTGGTTCCAGGAGCAGCTCCAACCGTCACTACAGACCGTGGTTCCAGGAGCAGCTCCATCCGTCACTACAGACCGTGGTTCCAGGATCAGCTCCAACCGTCACTACAGACCGTGGTTCCAGGATCAGCTCCAACTGTCACTACAGACCGTGGTTCCAGGAGCAGCTCTAACCGTCACTACAGACCGTGGTTCCAGGAGCAGCTCCAACCGTCACTACAGACCGTGGTGCCAGGAGCAGCTCCAACCGTCACTACAGACCATGGTGCCAGGAGCAGCTCCAACCGTCACTACAGACCGTGGTTCCAGGAGCAGCTCCAACCGTCCTCTCGAACACTAGGCCTTTCAAAACTAAAACGCGATAACTCTCACCTGAACTGTGTGTGAACTGTGAATGCTCTCGCTCAGTATGTTCTCAGGAATCAGGTCTTGTGTATTTGTGGCGACTGTAGCGTCATCTATAATCCGTTCTGCTGTAGGAAGCGTCTTCTCTGTGCTCTTGCAGTAGAAGACACTGTATTCAGTTCTGCAGCAGGTGGCGTC
>JAXIVJ010002690.1:0-27500 GCA_036785665.1 Chirona hameri | reverse complement strand
ATAATTTTCCAGCATATTTGCCTGTGGTTTATCGGAGCGCCACCTTTTTGGACCGTACTTGTCGTAAACATCGAGGTGGATGCGCTACGCACAAAGGGAATCTATGAGTCACGCAGTTGAGAAATAAGATTTAAGGCAATAGCACTTCGTAATATGACACTACATGAACAAATAATCTGTATTTTTATATATTCCAAAAAATCACTTTCAAAAAGTTCGCACCACAGTACACCCCCCACCCCAGACGCGCTCACGCACCTTCGTCGTTTCTTGGCACACTTTCCACGTTTTCGCTCGTTTCGTCGTTGTCGTTACTTAGATATATTTGCGTTAGGTTTCGTTCTCACTCGGTTTATTGTTTTCCGGCTCCGTTGCTTGCTTTTTCCCCATGGTGGAAAAAGCGCCGGAAACAAGATGCCTCGGATTCTGACTCTGACCCGAACCTGACCTCTCCTGATCTCCCTATGGACTCTGACTCCACGGCCACTGATCCTCGCTCGTCCCAGACCTCTGCCCCCGGCACCGACCCTCGCTCGTCCGTGACCTCTGCCCCCGGCTCTGACCCTCGCTCGTCTCAGGCCTCCGCCCCCGGCAATGACCCTCGCTCGACCCAAGCCTCCGCTCCCGGTACCGACCTTCGCTCGTCTTCGACCACCGCTGGCCCCTCTTATGAATGTCCTGAACCGTACCTCGACTCGTCCGGATCGTTTCTAGTGCTAAATCCCAAGGATGAAGGTGTATATTTTCGAAAAGTTAACGTTTTCTGGCCGACAAAATATCTCCAGAAGATCTGCGGCACTGGGCTTCTGGACATCGAAACACCGGCAAATGGCTCGCTCATCGTGAAAAACAAGACCCGTGCCCAGACAAAAGCGCTGCTGAAATGCACAAGCTTCTGCGAGAAAGCCGTCACTGTCTCCCTCCACCACGCCCGAAACACCTCCAAGGGAACGATTTTCGCCCCGGAGATGCCTTTCATGTCCGAGGCAGAAATCTTTGACGATCTCCGACCTGAAGGAGTGTCGCACGTGCGCCGCCTGATGACCTTCCGTGACGGGCAGAGAAAAGATACCAGCCTTCTCGTGCTCACTTTCGAAACCACAACTCTGCCCGAAACCCTCCTCGCTGGCCACATCCGCTACTCAGTACGCGTGTTTCTTCCCAACCCCCTTCGCTGCTTCAACTGCCAACGGTTCGGACACTCTAACCGATTTTGCAAACAAAGCCCACGGTGCCAGAAGTGTGGTGCAGCTCCTCATGACGATACCGCCTGCACAGATCCCATCAAGTGCCTCAGTTGTGACGCAACAGATCACAGCACCAGCTCGACACAGTGTCCGGTTTGGAAAACCGAAAAAGAGATATGCGCAGTGAAGGCCACCACTGGGGTGTCGTATCCTCAGGCGCGGCGCAGTGTGGAGGAGAGGAAACCAGCTCAATCGTCCAAAACTTACGCACAGGCTGCCAAACCCCAAACCGCAACGATTCAGACCCAGACCGAGCCCATCGTTCAGCTGCCGCCGCTCAAACTTCTGAAACCCGTCCCTGCTAAGTCTGTTACGTGCGCGCAGACGGCTACTGAGCCAACCGCACCAGCTGACGCCCCACCACGCACCAGTCCTCGTATGCACGACCAGCCTAGCCCCCGGGCTACGGCTCGTCCAGGCGCATGGCAGACCAACCGTGGTCACAACAACGTAGCCCGGCCGGCTCGCGCCGACCGACCAGTGACAGCTCAACCCCCTCCCCACTCTCTACCACCGCATGGCCGCACAGGCGTTTGTCAAGAGCGGCAATCGCGCCCAGCAATCCGTGTGGCAATGGGAAAAACTCGCTCTCTCTCTCTGTCGGAAAAAATCCCATCTCTTGGTGGGACCTCCTTAAACACTTAAATGTCGATGCTCTTACAGTGGAATTGTCGTGGTCTAGTTTCAAACTGGGCTGAAAGCAAAATGTTTGTCTTACTACTAGCTCCAATAGTTATTGCTTTACAAGAGACGTGGCCACTGCCTACAGACCCTTACAACTTTTCCCTCTTTAATTATTCGCTATACCGTTATGATGAGACCGATGGTGAACGTCGTCATGGCGGTGCAGCCTTGTACATAAATAATGATTTCGTTCACGATGAGATTATTTTAAATACCCCACTACAGGCTGTAGCATGTACCATTAGGTTGAATAGAAGGAAAATAGACATATGTTCGATTTATATACTACCCAATGCTGACAATAGTGATCTCGCAAGAAACTTAAATCAGCTTATATCACAATTTAAAAACCCTTTCCTCTTACTCGGGGACTTCAATGCCCACAATCCCATGTGGGGACGCAACACCCGAGTTTCAGACGAGCGTGGCGACATTATCGAAAGCTTTCTTGACGTCCACGATCTCGTTCTCCTCAACAAAGGCGACAATACCTACTTTTCATTATCTCACCACAGTGAATCAGCAATTGACCTGTCAATTTGCTCATCGCCAATATGTAGCCTCTTTGAATGGTTTGTTGACTGTGACATCCATCACAGCGACCACTATCCTATTAAAATTAAAACAACGTTTACTTCTGGTAACGATGATGTTACCAGTTTTATTCCTCGTTGGAATTTGAAGAAGGCAGATTGGACGCAATTTCAAGAAATGTGCAACATCGATCAAGAACAATTTCATTCTCCGGAGCAGGGTATCACGTTTCTTACAAATACTATATTATCAGCTGCGAATGTATCGATTCCATCCACATCACCGTCAACGAGACACAAAGCAGTTCCATGGTGGTCTCCAGAAGTGGCTCAGGCCATAGCAAGACGGAAAAGAGCTTTTCGTAGCTACTCACGGCACACAGATAACGCACATTTAATCATACGCAATCAAGAAAGAGCCCGTTGCAAACGGATCATACGAGAAGCAAAGCGCTCCTCATGGCGATCCTTCCTTGTACAGTTCAACCATCGCACTCCTTTAAGTAAAATATGGTCACTTGTTCGCTCATTATCTGGTAAAAGAAGTTTTACCAGCCTTCCAGTCCTCCGTGTAAATGATACAAACATAACAGAACCGCAATAAATTGTTAACACAATAGCTAGAAGCTTTGCTCACTGCAGTTCAACAGAAAACTACAAACCTGGATTTATTGAGTTTGCCCGAAGAGAGTTTCGTTTGACTCCAAATGCATTTTTCTCAGATAACACTGAAGTGTACAATGATGCCTTCTCTTTATCTGAGCTAAGCGATGCCATTTCATCTACAGGAAACACGTCCACTGGTCCCGATAAGTTACATTATGCTTTTCTTCGGCAGTTGCCAGATAACACTTTACAATTTATGTTACTTACACTCAATGACTTATGGACCAAACGCATTTTTCCAGCAGCATGGCGAGAGGCAATCACAATTCCATTGCCGAAACCGGGAAAAGATCGCAATAACCCTGCCAACTATCGTCCCATATCCCTGACCAGTTGTTTAGGTAAAGTTTTTGAGCGAATGGTAGGTAAACGTTTAGCTTGGTTCCTAGAAGAAAATAATTTACTTTCAAAATACCAGAGTGGTTTCCGCAAAAATCATACCACTTATGACCATATCGTACGACTTGAAACTGATATAAGAAAAGGATTTAAATATAAGAAACATACAACAGCAGTTTTCTTGGACATAAGTCGTGCCTATGACATGGTATATAGGCCGATTCTGATACGTAAGTTGCATAAGCTAGGCATTTGAGGACATCTCGCACAATATTTGTTAGGCTTTCTTACAGGTGAACGTAATTTTCAGGTACGATGTCGCTCAGTATATTCCAACACATACTCGTTTCAAAATGGTTCACCGCAAGGTAGCTGCTTATCTCCAATGCTCTTCAACATCATGATCAATGATCTATTCGACGCAGTTCCTTCAAGTATAAACTACTCTTTGTTCGCTGACGACAGTTCCATATGGTGCACCGACAGCGACTTGCAACACTCCATTTTTCGTTTACAACAGGCACTAGACATAATTGAAGATTGGTCAAGAAAGAACGGTAGTATTTTTTCACCAGCCAAATCTGCAGTGATGACTTTCACCAAAAACAACAGAATGCGTCAAGCGTCTGACCTACGCCTTTCAGGTCACGTTATTCCTCGCTTAGAGTTGTTCAAATTCCTTGGCATAGTTTTGGACTCAAAACTCAGTATGGTCAAGCATATGGAGTATACAAAATCAAAATGTAACAAGCGTCTGAACTTATTTCGATGTATTGCCGGCACAGAGTATGGGGTAGATCGGAAAACACTTCTTCATTTGTACAAGGCTTTGGTGTTGCCAATCTTAGAATACGGAGCTGTAGTTTACGCCGGTGCCAGTGATTACACACTTAAACAATTAGACACAATTCAAAACTCATTCATCCGAATAGCCCTTGGGGCCATGAAAACCTCACCAATCTCGTCCTTACAAACAGAAGCTGTTATACCGCCCTTACATTTGAGACGACAGGAGCAATCTTTACGTTATGTTAGCAAAATTTTGTTTCATCCAAACCATAATACTTATAAATCTATACACATCTTACCTTCAATTCACCATAACTGCATTGGTCCGGCAGAAAAACGGTCTGGATTAACAATAGCTTCTCGAGTTAAGAAATTCTCAGCAGATTTTGAGTACATCCAACCAGAAATCCTTCCCTTACCAACACTCAATGCTCCTCCATGGCTGAAGATTGACAGGGAGGTTCTATTTCTTTTTGATTGTTCAAAAGCACTCTTTACTCCACAAGAAGTGCAACACAAGTTTGGCGAATTACGCAACCAATTTTCCAATTTTCATTTCATTTTCACAGATGGCTCGAAAGACGGTGATCGCACTTCAAACGCAGTTTTCTGTAACTGTAATGAACACATAATTAAAACTCGTCTTAAGAATAGCACAAGTATATATATCGCCGAACTACATGCGGTGTTAGAAGCCCTTCAGTTTATTCAAGAAAAATGTTCACAAAGAGCGGTGATTTGCACAGACTCGCGTTCGGTCGTTCAGTCATTGCTTATGAAATCTCCATCGTCACCCTTGCTTATACATATATACAATCTACATTAGGAATTATCCAACAATGGTACACAAATACGTTTCACCTGGATACCGGGTCACAGCGGTATCCATGGAAACTCGCAAGCGGACAAGCTTGCAAAAGAAGCACTTTCTTTAAATAGCATCACAAACATTCCAACTGACTATAAATCCATTAAAGCTTGCTTACGACAAGCAATGATAAAAAACTGGCAAATGCAATGGACAAATACTACTCGAGCAACACAGCTTCGACGCATCAAACCTCTCATTGAAGTGTGGACGTCTGCAAACAGAGATAATAGACTGGAAGAGAAAGTTTTGGCTAGATTACGTTTAGGACATACTTTATACACACATTGTTATATATATATTCCAAAGACGCTCGGCCGATATGCTCGCTTTGTCAATGTCCACAGACAGTAGAACATGTTATTATACAGTGTCCAAATTACCGTAGACAAAGGGGTAAGCTGCTCTCTTTTTGCAACAAAGAAAAATTGCCATTCAGTTTGACATTTGTACTCGGAGACGCACAGCCAGACTTGCTCAATTTACTGTTTTCATTTCTCCAAGAATCCAAACTATTCGAAAAGATGTAAATCACAGACAAACATAAAATAATACCTGTGTAACGAATCAATTGTTCGTTCCTGAACATATACATTGAAAAGGCATGCAATGGTCATAATTGACCGAAATGCCTAAAAAAAGAAGAAAAGAAAAGTTATCATGTAGTAGAGGTTACTTTTGACCTTCGACATGGCAATGAAGAATAATGGAGATGACCAGCTGATTAATTTCACGGAATTCAACCATGATTGGTTGAATTTGCAGATCTGAGCCACTAGATGATCATAATTATTGAGCTTCATTGGAAACAGAACTGGAGGATCAAACCAAATAAACCGCCTGCAGTTGCCGGTCACTGTACAGTGTACATCCTAGGCCATAGCAGGTAAAATCGTAATCCCATACAACGCATACCAACAGGGGCGCAGCCAGGGGGAGGCTATGGGGGCTAAATCCCCCCTCCCCCATCGCAGCTCAGAGGAGCCCATCTCGGGTCTGAAAGGGGCCATCGTGAAATCAGAAAGGGCCCATTTCTGGCCAGATAAAACCAAATTTAGCCTCAGAAAGCGAGCATCTCAGGTCCAGAAAAGGCCCATCTCAGCTCTCAGGCCCGGGGAGGGCCCATCTTGAGTCCGGAGAAGGCCCATCTTGGACTCAGAAAGGGTCCATCTTAGGCTCAGAATGGGTCCATCTCAGATTTTGAAAGGGCCCATCGTGAACTCAGAAAAGGCCCATCTCAGGTTTAGAAAGGGTCCATCTTAGGCTCAAGAAGGGCCCATCTCAGGTCTGGAAAGAGCCCATTTTAGGCCCGGAATGGGCTCATCTTAGGCCCAGAATGGACCCATCTTAACTCGGAATTGGCCCATCTCAGGTTTTGAAAGGGCCCATCGTGAACTCAGAAAGAGCTCATCTCAGGTCTGGAAAGGGCCTATCTTAGGCTCAGAATGGGCCGGTCTCAGGTTTTGAAAGGGCCCATTGTGAATTCCGAAAGGACCCGTCTCAGATCTGAAAAGGGACCATTTTAGGCTTTGAAAGTGAGCAGCCCGCATCTCAGGCCCGGAAAAGGCCCATCTCTGCTCTTAGGCCTGGGAAGGATCTCAGGTCCAGAGAGGGTCCATCTCAGAGGCTCAGATGGGCCCATCTCAGGTCTGGAAAGGGCCCATCTTAGGCTGTGTCTTAAGCTCAGAATGGGTCCATCTGAGGTTTTGAAAGGGCCCATCGTAAACTCAGAAAGGGTCCGTCTCAGGTCTGAAGAGGGTCCATTTTAGGCTTTAAAAGTGAGCATCCCAGTTCCGGAAAAGACCCATGTCTGCTCTTAGGCCCGGTAAGGACCCAATTCAGGTCCAGAGAAGGCCCGTATAATTTGGCCCTGCAAAAAATAGGTCTGGAGAGGACTGGAAAGGGCCGATCTTTGAGCTGGAGAAGGACCGTTTCGGTAAATTCGGCCCAGAAAGGCCCGACGACGGGTTAGGGCTCATCATACCCTTGAACTCAGACATGACATGATCAATGATGGCTCACATGCAGACCAGAAAGGACACATCTCAGATCTGGAAAGGACCTATCAAAGTTGTAGAAAGACCACCTTTCATTTCTCCATTTTTTTTTCTTCATTAGTCTTGAGTTTGGTAATAGTCCAATTTAGGCCCGAAAAGGGCCCACCTCAGGGCTGGAAAAGGCAAATCAAAGGTCTTGAAAGGACCCATCTTTAGACCAGAGAAGGTCCATCATCGGCTCAGATGCCTGATGCCTCAGAAAGCTGCCCATCTGGCATCTCGGGGGGGGGGGGGGAGGCCCATTTTGCTCAAATTGGAGGGAAAATGCCGCCTGCCCTCGGGTCCTGGGCGTTGTGGGTTACATTAACCATGCGGTACCAGGCGTCAGCAGTGTACGGGGGATGGGGCATTTACAACAAGATAAATAAATACAATGAAAATTAGCTGAGGCAGAACAAAAGCCTTGGTCGAATGAATCCTGGATCCGCTTTTGTCATCATGATTCGTGATGCTATTGTTGTTTAAGATTTGTGTGAGGGGTTTTGGTAATTGGTGGTATCCAGTAGTGGCGGAGGCGGGGAGGGAGCAGGAGGGACAAGTTGCCCCCCAACTCCAGCCGAATTGAACATTAACCCTATGGCGGTGCATGGAAATAATATACATCCAAAAATCAACTTTGCCCCCCCCTAACTCTATAAAGAGCTTCCGCCGCCCCTGATGTTGTCACCCCTTCTGCCCCTTCCCTTGCTAGACCCCACGGTATCACTAGCGGATCCAGGGGGGGGGGGGGGCAAAGTGGTAATGGTGTTGCCAATGCCCACAGACCAAATAAAATTACAAAATTATTAGGGACAAATCCAAGTACATATTTACTTTTTGAATTACATTTTTTTAATAAAAAAAAAATAATAACCAATTAAAATAAATACAAATTAAAGGGAGATAATCATCTTTTGATTTTGTTAGCAACAATTTATTTGGCTACCGTTATGGTATTAAAATGATGTGATCTAAATTAAGAATTAAATAAAATTATTCCCTCATTCAAAGTTGGAAGTTTGGGAAAATTAATGACCGGTATTTTCCCTCCACTATTGGAAAGCGCAACATCTGACGCTTTTGCATCAATTTGTTCAACGTAGTTGAATGGGCATTTATAAAAAAATAACCGACACTAAACAAGTAAGGTAATAGGCCACTGTTAAACTGACGATTTCAATGCATTTCTTTGCAAATGATTGTTGATTGTTCATAAAAGTTTGGCACATATTCCCAAAAGATAGAGTGCAGGAAACATATTGCATACCTTCATGATAAATAACAATCCGTAGAGCGGCTAATTTACTGAATTCGTTACCGAGTACTTGCGGATTATAAGCGTGGATCGCTTATCAACTATGACTTGACATATCTCGGTAGGAATTGTTATATGCAAAATGTAATGAATTTACAATATATTTTGTTCTCTTCTATCCATTTCAGGTGCTAACTCCATTTTTGTGGGAAAAGGTGATTATGCCCCTAAAAAAATCTTCTTTTTATATACAAATTACAAACAATAAAGTTTTTTTTTGTGTGTGTGTGTGGGGGGGGGGGGGGGGGGATCAGCCAATGCTAAGGGGCCGACTTCGGTTAGCCCCCCCCCCCCGTCGCAAAATCCTGTCTGCATCCCTGCATACCAACCAGTGAAACCTGGCTAACCAGCATATTTATTTATTTATTTATTTATTGAGCCAGCAACCACAGGCACAGGGTCCACTTACGGTTGCAGTCATGCTGCCTCATGCAACAGGAAATTAAAACATTCACAAACTACATGAGTGCACATGGTACAATAAGAGAAAACACAACTATACTGTATAGTAAACACAGCAGCATAAAATAAATACATAAAAGGCGATTACAATCGCCAGTGAAAGTAAGAACAAACGTGTAAATAAAGCGCTGATACAGGAAACAACCTAAAAATAGACAAATACATAAAAGCGCCGGTAAAAGTAAATATAAACGTGTAAATATAGCACTGGTACAGGCAAAAGACCTAAAATAGACAAGTGCAACTTAAAGCCAATGACCGATCACGGGACGTGATCTAGGCTCGACATTGCGACGTCGCCATTAATCTTCAGTGATGACACTAATTCCCGCAGTTACCGATCCACTATTCTCACGTACATTTTACAATACAACTCGAGACAATGCTTGCCAACCATCATTACCGCTCACCTGCCCTCATGGCCATTGCCTCGTGTCTTTGTCGATAGCCTATCCCCAAAATCCGCTTAATTTGTATCTAGCCATGTATTCTCAGTACCATGCCTTTCAGAAAAAGTTGGAGGGGCAAAATGTCATATTGACTGGTTGTTGTGCACGGTTGAGGTGAAAAATGACAATATTAACGCCAGTAAACCTTCAAATCTCACACAAATTGGTGGGGTAAAAACTAAGTTGGTGGGGCCAAACTGAAAGTTGCTTGGGCAGTGGCCTCACCATTTGAATAGGAAACTCCACCCGTGCACAGTTCAGTAATATACAAATGTCAGTAGTCGCTCTATAACTTCGTAGCATTACTATACGGCACTCGGGCTAAACTCACTTCGTATACACTGATACACTGACTATTGTAGTAGCTGAATAAAAGGCTAGACATGCAACATCTGGTCGCGCAACCAGCGAGTCATGTCCAGGTTTTTGGCCGGATTAAGACAGGTCTCACTGCCACCTTAACATGAACTCAAGCCCAGCTTTGCAGAACTGAAGCCCAGCCCTGCAGAACTGAAACCCAGCCCTGCAGAACTGAAGCCCAGCCCTGCAGAACTGAAGCCCAGCCCTGCAGAACTGAAGCCCAGCCCTGCAGAACTGAAGCCCAGCTCTGCAGAACTGAAGCCCAGCCTTGGAAAACTGAAGCCCAGCCCTGCAGAACTAAAGCCCAGCCTTGGAAAACTGAAGCCCAGCCCTGCAGAACTGAAGTCCAGCCCTGCAGACTTCATTGCACCGTGTTTCACTACTCTGGTGGGCTTACAGTCTCAGCCGGTGAGTTTTTCCACACATCACATGTGCAATGGCTGCTGGTTTGGCTGCAGCGTCGGGCGACCCAATCTGTTCGGCCCGGTCCGCGCGTCATTGTTTCCCGTTACAAACCCCGCTCCGCAGGAGATCTGTGTGTGCAGCGCCTGCAGTTGGCACGTTATTGACGCGGTATGAGCGTGTTATTGACACGGTATGAGCGTGTTAAGGCTGACCTGGATCACCTTGGAGCTGACCTGGCTCAGTTTACTCACTGAGAAGCTGCACCTGTTTAGAGGCAACACCAAACAGGTCGGCCGCAGGGCGCCAAACAGGTCGGCCGCAGGGCGCCAGACAGGTCGGCCGCAGGGCGCCAGACAGGTCGGCTGCAGGGCGCCAAACAGGTCGGCTGCAGGGCGCCAGACAGGTCGGCCGCAGGGCGCCAGATAGGTCGGCCGCAGGGCGCCAAACAGGTCGGGCGCAGGGCATCCCAGACGAGGGCAAGCAGTACTAGTCGGGTGCGAACCGTTATGGACTCAACCATCCCGCTCCACCCCCACGAGGGCAACAAATAAGTTGGATGGGCGCACTCAGAGGTCTATTTTTTCGGTAACTTGGTAGCGAGCGTTAGCGACAGATTTGACAGATTTGTGTCAGTGAAGCGACAAATATTGGGCTTTGGGGAAGTTTATGCCGTTGTCGGAGGATCAGAACCCGGCCGAACCGAGCAAGAGAATGGACCTCGTTCGTTGCACTTGGTTGTGCGTCTCATGCTTTGTGAGAGCAAAAAATAAGTGAAAGTTTCAGTAGAAAAAATGTGCCTGCCGCCAGCTGCTGCCAGCCGGCGTCGCCACGGCTCAGTCCACCGACCGCCCTTGTGCACACGCACCGCCCACACAAACAACACGCGCGCATATTTACACCATGTACCGAGACACCTAGTAGGCTCCGGGGGTAGCTGCTGCCTGCCGGCGTCACCACGGCTCAGTCCACCGACCGCCCTTGTGCACACGCACCGCCCACACAAACAACACGCGCGCATATTTACACCATGTACCGAGACACCTAGTAGGCTCCGGGGGTAGCTGCTGCCTGCCGGCGTCACCACGGCTCAGTCCACCGACCGCCCTTGTTCACACGCACCACCCACACAAACAACACGCGCGCATGATAAAAGTCAGCATCACTCACATTCAGTGCATCGTTCGTTCGCAATTTATCGCAAGCACACCCCGCACCCCGCACCGCACACTGAGTTTCACTTTCGCGGGTCACCTCTCAGCTGCTGTGTGGCCTTGAAAAACCGCAATGTCCCAATCGATAATTAGCCGCACCCGTGCTGCTCCAGCAGGATGTCATAAGCGGGTGTCGACAATACGATCTTCTGCTCAATCGAAGGTGAGTATGTTTTTTTTAGCAGTGTTGCAAACAGTAAGTTCCATCTGTGGTTACATCGCAATTAATGCACAGTGAAAGTCTTTCTTCCATATTTTTCATTAAATATATGAATGTTTATCAGTGTAACAATCAAATGTACAACCGTTGTTGTTTTGCCACCAATATTTTGTTGTTGTTTGGCCCGAAGCCACGGTGGATACAAAGATTGCCCGCCCAGGAGCCGCAGCCAGCAGCCCCGACGACGGCTGCCGCGGCGAGTTGATATGGTTGATCGTCCGCTGAGGCTGGATGGGCCGCTCGCCCTTATGGCGGTTCGCCACGCATGGTTGACTTCCGCGATTTTGTGTAACCCCAATTATTGATATCATAAAAAATGGCAGCATTCAACTCAGAAAGCTTTAGCGAACCACATGAGACGTGAGTCTTTAGCACTTTCGATCGTAACTATTTTTAGAGCCAACTTCAAACAGTGACTTAATACATCGTCGCCAATGGCGGCAATCGCCGCTTGGGTCACATTGCTGCCCAGCGCCCCTGGTGGTGCAAATTTTGTTGACATACCCCATTGTATATGCATTCGGCCCAGGCGCCCAGTAAAAACAATTTTACATTGTGAATGCGATTTTCTAAATAGCATAGCATTACCTTGCAAACTGTGATTTTAACAATGAAAAGAAAATGAAAATTACAATACAAATGTTGGCATTCACCATTGCTTGCATTTTTTGTAAACACAAATATTGCCTTTTATTTGTGAAATGTGTAGCTCTTGGCGGGCAAAGATCAAAGTTGGTGGGGCAAAAACCAATGTTGGTGGGGCACCCGCCCCACCAAGTGTATAGGAAACTCCACCCCTGCTCTGTCCCCACCCCAGTAGTTCAAAATACCGTTCATAGATGACTCTGTCACCGCCCCAGTAGTTCCAAAAGCCGTTCATAGATGACTTTGTTCCGTCCCAGTAGTTCCAAATACCGTTCATATATGACTCTGTCCCCACCCAGTAGTTTCAAATACCGTTCATATATGACTCTGTCCCGCCCCGATAGTTCCAAATACCGTTCATAGATGACTCTGTCCCGCCCTGGCAGTTCCAAATACCGTTCATAGATGACTCTGTCCCGCCCCGGTAGTTCCAAATACCGTTCATAGATGACTCTGTCCCGCCCTGGCAGTTCCAAATACCGTTCATAGATGACTCTGTCCCGCCCCGGTAGTTCCAAATACCGTTCATAGATGACTCTGTCCCGCCCTGGCAGTTCCAAATACCGTTCATAGATGACTCTGTCCCGCCCCGGTAGTTCCAAATACTGTTCATAGATGACGGGTGATGAGACCAAGGCGATACGATGAGACGTGATCTACGTCGTCCCGGTACATCACTAAAAGCATGCATGTGTTGAAAGCGACAACCAAACACATCTTTAAGTTGGCATCAAGATTAACTGTGCGTCGGACACTAATCGTCTGGAGGACCATTGTATAAATATTACATCATTTCAGCCTACAATTAATATGTATTCAAATCATCATATTCACACTTCTTATCATCCTGATAAAGGCAACACTCATGGGCGCAGGCTCATAACCTGGCATCTATGCTGGTAACAAATACTCCAATAGTAAAACTACATACAGACAAACACAACAGCTGATGGCCGCACAACGGCTAAGTAGCGAGGTCGTATTCTTTCCTCTGCTGTGTTGCATTCATCGCGAAAGGCCTTACTTTCCTCTCTGCAGTCAGTGCGCGCGTTGAGTCCTACTTGTCGTCGTCCTCCTGATTCCTGAGGAGCCACTTCCGGTCCTACTTGTCGTCCTCCTGACTCCTGTGTGAGGCTCCTCAGGAGCCGCTTCCGGTCCTACTTGTCGTCGTCCTCCTGACTCCTGTACGAGACTCCTGATGAGCCGCTTCCGTCCAGACCCGGCCCGGCCCCCCGGTACGACGAGCCTCCACCGCTGCCGCCGCTGCCGCCGAACTCAGCGCTGCCGAAGGTGCGGTGGAAGCTAGGACCAGCCAGCGAGCGAGCTCCGCCGGCAGAGAAGTCAAAGTTCGGGCCGGAGTCGAAACCAGCACCGCCGCCGCCGCCTCGACCGCCGCCTCCGCCGCCTCCGCCGCCGCTAACACCATTAGAGAAGTGTCCTCCACTGCCTCCGCTACTGCCTCCGCGGCCGCCGCCTCCGCCGCCGCTAACACCATTAGAGAAGTGTCCTCCACCGCCTCCGCTACCGCCTCCGCGGCCGCCGCCTCCGCCGCCGCTAACACCATTAGAGAAGTGTCCTCCACCGCCTGCGCTACCGCCTCTACCGCCTCGACCGCCGCCTCCGCCGCCGCTAACACCATTGAAGAAGTGTCCTCCACCGCCTGCGCCACCGCCTCCGCGGCCGCCGCCTCCGCCGCCTCCGCCGTTACTGATGGAGAAAGCCCCTCCGCCTCCTCTGCCTCCGCCATGGCTGCCTCCTCTTCCATTCAAGAAGGTTCCACCGCCGCCACCGACGCCCTGTCCAAATCCGTGGGTCAATGTCGGCCCAGCAACATGGCTACTCCTTCTGCCCTGGACGACACCTGTGTTGGCTCCGCCATTGAAGAAAACTTCTTGATTTCCACCTGGAGAACCTAGATGGGTGCGACCATGAATAGGTACATTCTGGGTTCCCCTGACAAATCCTCCTCCTGCCCTGTTTCCGCCTGCGACAAATCCATGCTGACTTCCGGCAAAATCTCTACGATTGTTATGTGCAGCGAATCCCTGGTTGTTTCCTCCTCTAAACCCTCCACGGTTTATCCTCTGAGTGAAACCACGACCGTTTGAGCGCGTGCTCGCCTGATTTCTTCTCAGAGATCTACCATGGTTCCTTCCGCCGCTGGATCGGGCGCGGTGCCCGAGGAACGAAACTCCTCCTCGTCCGCCACTCGCCTGCTGGTTGCCTCCACTCACGAAGCCTCTTCCGTTTACTCCAGCGAACGCCGCAGCTTCTGCAGAGATTCCTCCTCCACCTCTGACGACCCCGCCGCCTCTTCCGGCAGCGGGGAGCCCGTTGCCGGCGGAAGCTGAAAACTTCCGGCCAGCGCCTCTGAACCTCTGACCTCCGCTGAGGTCTGGGCCGCCGTGGAACGGACCGCCGATGTCGGGTGTATATTGACCGCCAGCCACGGCCAACAGCGTGGCCAGAATCACCAGCTGTAGAGCTGCCAGAATCACCAGCTGCAGAGACACAGATGCGACCAGTTAGAGTCGGCGAAACAAACAGTATATTAAAACCCCCGCTTTGCCGGTGTTCGGCGCCACCTTCGACGTGCGAGGGGGGGGGGGAGGGGCGTTTCGACGCCCCTCTAACTCAGCTCATATGGGACGTAGAAAAAACACGAAAAAACCGTTCGAAAGCTGTCAAAATGCATTTTGATATTATTTCAGAAATTTTTCTTCTTCTCAGGTCAATATTACGGTCACCAGAAGTGATCAAGGGTAAGATTGTCAAGTTTTGGGACTTCGCTTCAGAAATCCCATATATCACAGGAACTATGATAGCTAGGAACAAACCGAAACAAGCAATAGAAAAGACGTAGAAAGCTCTTGAAAAATGCAATGGACAAAGTGTCCTCAGATTTAACCTGCGCACTGCAGAGAGTTTGCGCCGAACACGAACTGCAGGGAGATTGATTTCCGCCAACCCCCCTGAGATCTAAAAAACTACGCTACTCAGAAACAAGCATAAAACGGCATTCTATAGTTTGATACAAGTTATATAGAATGTATTTCAGTATTGTTTTAGGTCAGGTCAAAATTTAGGTCACCAGAGGTCATCAAAGGTCAAATTTTTCCAGTTTTTCCTGTTTTAGGACTTCGCTCCAGAAATTCCCATATATCTCAGAAACTATGCTCGTTAGAAACAAACGGAAAAAGCAAACGCCAGCCAGTGTACTTTGCAATCGATACGTTGCCCTCAAATTTGATCTTAGGTCAATATTTGAGGCTCCAATGGTCAAAAAAGGGGGAAAAATACTGTTTTTTCAAAATTGTTTTTGCTATTAACCTTTTACTTAATAAAGATAACGAAAAATTATTTGGACCATTGTGTTTATCTCGTCAATGTGCTTCGGATGATATGCATAGTGATCTTGTTAAGTCAACTACAAAATTTGACCTCAGGTCAAGGTCAAGTCGTAACCCAAATAGGGCATGTTGCATATGGAAAGACGTGTCTCGACGAGACAAGCACATTTATGTCTGTTTTACTTCTCTATCTTCATTGTGTCCGGAGTTATTGACAACAAAGTGATGGTGACCTCGCATGACCTCAAATGACCCCATAGGGGTCACTGAACAAAACTTACACTTGGATCATCAACAATATCCTATAATAACATGATCCAGATGTAATTTGACTAATATCATGCATATCATTGAAATAGGAAGCATTTGTATATTTCCCCATTGACTTATCATGGGGAACTTACGAAATTGACCTGACCTTAGGTCACCGATATCAAAATTCCAAGATATACGAATTGTAAGTACTTATGCCCTCATGACATCCTTTAAGTTTGAAACTGATCGGTGAAAACTCTGGCTTTGGCACAACCGCAATTTTTTTTGGAGGTTTTGACCTGGTTTTGTGACCTGACCTGATATATACGAGTTTTTTTTTGTTGAAAAGTGTGCGCTATTGATGTCCTAACAGGTGTGTCAAAACCCGGCGGCGCTCGGCGCCGTCGTTTTTCGCTATCTGCAAAAAAAAACTGAAGGGAGGGGAGGGGGAACCACCCCCCCCCCCCTGCAGTGCGCGGGTTAAGCTCAGATCAATAGTTGAGGCTCCAGAGCTCATCAAATGTCAAAAAGACTATTTTTTAGCAAAACAGTTTTCACAAATATCTTTTTACCTAACGAAGATATGACAATGATGTTGACGCCTTCGTGTTTATCTCGTCAAGGCACTTCGTATCATATGCATGATAACCAGGTTAGGGCAACTTATAAATTTGACCTCAGGTCAAGGTCAAGTGGAGACCCAATTAGGTTATGTTGCACCTCGGAAGACGTGCCTCGACGAGACAAACATTTTGGTGCCAGTTTCATTGCTCTATTATAATTTTGTCGAGAGTTATTGGCAAACAAGTGTTGGTGACCTCGGTTGACCTCATCTGACCTTGTAGGGTCACTGAACAAAAATTGCACATGGAACTTCAAGAATGGCTTATGATAACATGATCCAGAATTAATTGGGCTGATATAATTTGTATCCTCAGAATATTAAGCATTTGATTATTTCCCCATTGACTTATAATAGGATGGTCACGAAATTGACCCGACCTTAGGTCACCGATATTAAACATCAGAGATAAAAGTATTGTAGGTACTACTGCCCTTATCAAATCCTGTAAGTACGAAATCGATCGGCAAAAAACTGTGTCTGTGGTATGACCGGAAACATTTTTGGAGGTGGGGTCACGTGACCTGGTCCGGTGACCTGACCTGAGATGACCCGAGGTAATTTGTTTAATATAATGTGCGTAATTGATGCCTCAGCAGCTGTGCCAAAAACGGTGGCGCTGCACGCCGCTGTTTTTTTCTCTATCCTTGAAAAACTTTAGGGGCGTCTAACCCCCGGCACGGCGCGGGTTAACGGTGAATAAGACTGTATAAATAATGATATATGATAAAGATAAATTAATAAGATGCTATGATTTTGGATGTTTGGTGCTGACTTATTCCGAATGGTCTCAGCATGGCGAGTATGCTCCGAAATCACAACTGCGAGGTTATGTATGGGCTTCCTATTTTGCAAGAGCATTCAAAACCTTTTCCAAAACCAAAGCCTTTTCACTATCTAGTACAAAACAATGTAAGGTGAATACCGTGGAGTTGGTTCTGGTTTTTACGCCTTTACAAAGCCTTGTCTGTTATATTTGTTTGTTTCATTTTATAGTGACCTGGTCATCTGTAACACGAATGTAATGTCTGATGCACACGATCCAACCAATCTTCAATATATTATGGTAGCCAGAATATGTCGACAGTTATCTATGGACGCCTCACTAGTTTGTAATATTGATTCATTCATTTAGGAATGCAACAAGGCGTAATCCATATAGGTAATATTCATCTGACTGTTTAAAATAGTAAAAATAGCATGTAAACTTAACGTGATGACAAAAGTGACGGGGGATGTCCATATTACAAAGTGACGGGGATGTCTATATTACAAAGTGACGGGGATGTCCATATTACAAAGTGACGGGGATGTCCATATTACAAAGTGACGGAGATGTCCATATTACAAAGTGACGGGGATGTCCATATTACAATGTGACGGGGATGTCCATATTACAAAGTGACGGGGATGTCCATATTACAAAGTGACGGGGATGTCCATATTACAAAGTGACGGGGATGTCCATATTACAAAGTGACGGGGATGTCCATGTTACAAAGTGACGGGGATGTCCATATTACAAAGTGACGGGGATGTCCATTATACGTCGGAAACAAATGAAGTGGTAAGACATCTAACGGGGAATGTCCATATTACGTCGGAAATAAATTAAGTGGTAAGACATCTAAGCAAATTCTGCTTATCTGCACCATGCAGAAATGCCACCAGAAGGCCAGGAGGAATAATCTGCAACGCTGAGGAAATGCCACCAGAAGGCCAGGAGGAATAATCTGCAACGCTGAGGATATGCCACCAGAAGGCCAGGAGGAATAATCTCCAACGCTGAGGATATGCCACCAGAAGGCCAGGAGGAATAATCTGCAACGCTGAGGAAATGCCACCAGAAGGCCAGGAGGAATAATCTGCAACGCTGAGGAAATGCCACCAGAAGGCCAGGAGGAATAATCTGCAACGCTGAGGAAATGCCACCAGAAGGCCAGGAGGAATAATCTGCAACGCTGAGGAAATGCCACCAGAAGGCCAGGAGGAATAATCTGCAACGCTGAGGATATGCCACCAGAAGGCCAGGAGGAATAATCTGCAACGCTGAGGATATGCCACCAGAAGGCCAGGAGGAATAATCTCCAACGCTGAGGAAATGCCACCAGAAGGCCAGGAGGAATAATCTGCAACGCTGAGGAAATGCCACCAGAAGGCCAGGAGGAATAATCTGCAACACTGAGGATATGCCACCAGAAGGCCAGGAGGAATAATCTGCAACGCTGAGGAAATGCCACCAGAAGGCCAGGAGGAATAATCTGCAATTCGCTAAGGATATGTCATCGCAATCCAATCGGAAAAAGGTATAAAACTAGTACCGGCTTTGATAGCAACAAATGACTGCGGTTCAAGTTCAACGGGCGAATACTCACAGATTTGTAACGCTCTTTGCAGACCGATCTCTATCTGCGTAACCATTCTCACGCGGCTGCTATCGTCTGAATCTGATCGGAACAGTGTGTTTGGCCTTGAAAGTCGCTCCGTACGCCGGAGAAATGGGCCGTGGGTAGCTGGGTGCCATTCAAGGACGCCTGATCGATTGCATCGAGCGCGTGGGAATTGCTGACTAGTGACTGACGTAGCTGACTACGTAGCTACTAGTGACTGACGTAGCTATGTGATCCAGGAAAGCTGGGATCCAGGAAAGCTGATACACTCTCACTTGAAGAGAGACAAGGAAACAACAGCAAGTATGATTGTTGCGCGCTGAACAGCATAGTTTCAGAAATACTTCGGGAAGATCGGGAAAATTGAGACAAAATTGACAGCGATTTTACTCGGCGGGAGACTATGTAAATAAGTTCCAGTGTTTGGCACGTGGCAATTGCGCATTTGTATACCTGAGCACATGCGTAAATTCGCTGATATTTTCATATCATTGATCATGGAGAACTTATCAGAGGCCTATTTCACAAAGAAGTTAGTAATTACACATGTTTGCGATTTCAAACGCAAGAAAATATTGGAAACCTCACAAAAAGCTATTTCACAAACATTCACCACCTCTGAATTACCGATTGTAAAGAAAATTGTAAACACAAATGTTAGTAAAGCAGAAAGCTTAAAATCAAGAACGTTTGTATTAAACTTGATGCTAATGACAAATATTTTGATTGTTAACAAATTAATTTAACAAATATTTACATTGTGGTTTATTTTTGTATTCAATATAAAATTAGTTATAGGGAGAATAATCTTTTAATTAACATTTCATCGGAATGCAAACTCTGATCGTAAAAATACATCTTGGTAAGCAGTTAGAGTAAACAGAATTTGACCATTCACCAGGTAGCGGAGCGTAGCAACAGAACTACTCTTAAAAGAAAGATCGTTGAATTTCTCGACAATTTGTTCACCTAACCTAGCCGATTTCTTACTTCGTAAAGGGTGAAGGTTCACTGTACATTGCACAAGACATCGTTGACCGCTGTAATTATATCGCCATGCGGTTTCTCCGCGCGGAGGCGCCCCTCAGCGCAATCGGTAAGGTGCATGCACTGTGACTGGACTTCAAAGCTGGAGATCCCTGTCCGAATCTCTAGGAAAAATAAATTGTTTTGGGCAGCTATACCTATGCATAACTAAACCATTACCCTAACAACCTCGGCAACGTAACAACCTCACCAAGCAAATAACCTGAACAGTCAAACAATGTCAACTGTCAATGCAGTTTCTGAAATTCAGAACCCCTGACCTACTGGAATTACAAGTTTGTAATTGCAAACATTTCCTCACTTCCGTCAACCTTTGAGAAATAGAACATGTGCAATTGCAAACATTTTTACAAACAATATCTTTGTAAAGTAGTTTGTAAATAGTAAATTGAGATTTACTGCCCTGGGGTTTTGTGAAATCCAAACTACAAACATGTGTAAAAATGATTTGTAATGACAAAGAATTTCTTTGTAATTAAAAACTTTTTTGCTTTGTGAAATAGGCTACAGAGCAGGATCTCCGAAACAGTTTTGGCAGTTTCCTCGAAAACGCTGGCCATGTAGAATGTTTTTCTCATATAATCATTTAAAAAATAGTGTTATTTCGAAAGTACCGCATGCTAAATAGTCAGAAGAATGGATAAAGGGGATACATTGGAGAAACAAAGAATGGAAGTGGCAGGAAGGCACCAACAAAAATAGCACTGAGCAAGGAGGAAAGCCCAAGAGGAATGCATGCAAAGTAGGGTACCTCGCGGCGACAGGCTGCACTCAAAGTAGGTGTTTGCCAGTCCGGCATCAGCAAAAGTCTGGAGAAAAATTTGGCATGTGCCATAGAGGTCGAAAACGATTCCCAGTCACCACTGACCATACAAAATAATAAGAAAGGAACTTTTTCAAATGGCCCCAAGCTGACCAAGGCGATGGGCTGGAGGCACTGAAAGAAATGAAAATCCCGGTCGTTGTCAAAACGATAGCCCACACGTAGTGCCACAAATCCAAAACATTTAGAACACATGTGGGCTCTGCTTAAGTTACATATGTTTGCTGGAAGCTTTGAGGCTGATAATATGGATCCGTTGATTGCTCGTGTCCGTCGGAAGCTGAGCCAGATTAGTGAAAATAACTGCCAAAGCTTGTGGCGTTGGGTCAGAATCAAGAACCGCAAAGCTACTGAAGGTTACGGTTTTGTTCTTCGAGAGATGTTAAAGTTGACAAATAATAAATTAGCTCTAAATTACTCGTTTAATTATGCCTCTGTGATATCTCGTTTGGGAACTACAAGTCAATGCAATTTTTCTCAATTTTTCCCGATCACCCTGTATGTAATTGATCGTATAATCGATCGTATAACATTGTAACATTGTAACATCTGTAACTTAGGAATGGTTGTAACATTATCACGACGTCTATGTTTGGACGAACAGTCGGGTGCGATCCAGAAAACGTATGACTCAATGTGTGCGTCTAGCGTCATATTTATATTTACTTTAACACGCGCGGTGCCGTTGGGGACGTTTGGACCCCCCCCCCCCTCCTAAAGTTTTTATCGATAATAGCGGAAAAACGTCGGCGCGCAGCTCGCTTGCCGCCGTTTTTGGCACAGGTGTTCGTCTATCAATAAGCCACATTGTGTGAAATTTTTGACCTCAGTCATTTCAGGTCAGGTCACCAGGTCACGTCAAGTGACCCGACCTCCAAAAATTTATTGTAGACGTGCCAAAGTCACAGTGTTTGTCCGAGCGGTTCCGAACGCACACGGGTTAATAGGGTTAATAGTACCTACGGCTCGGGTATCTCGGATTTGTTCATATCAGTGACCTAAGGTCGGATCGATCTCGCAAGCTCCTCTTTCGAGTCAATGGGAAATATGTGAATGCTTCCTATTCCAATAATACGCATTATATCAGCCCAAGCTTCTCGAGACCATAGCCTTGCTGACGAGCTGACTGCTGCTGCCTACTGCTGTCAAAGCGTATCGACCAATCAGCGTGGACCAGTGGGGCGGGGATGGGATGTGGGGAGGGGTACGATGCATGACGTCATACCTCTACTGCCTCCTGCTGTCGCTGCTGTCGGAAAATCGCGTCAGCCGGGCAGCTGATAACACAAATTGGCGTACGCGGCAATGTTCAAACGTGAAGCGTCGATAAACAACCAACGATCTCCAAGCGAAAAGCTTGAAGAAGCGAAGATGGATAAGGAGTAAGTCTGCGATAATTTTAGTTTACTCCTTATGTTGGTATTAGGTACCATAAGCCCTGCTACTTACCAAGCTGTAGGAACAAATTTATCGTAGCAAGTACGCCAGATATGTATCGCGAATCGACAGCATTTGTGTTCAAGTAGTAATCGCCGACGATGACGTAGGTTGGTGTGTGCTGCTGTTTTGGGCAGCCCGCCAGCAGGAGGTCGTGAACAATGCTGATGTTAGTATAGCTCATTTGTGATGACCAAGGCACACATTTTGCTTACTCAACCCAAAAAGTTCAGCTGAGGTCATCTGAGTTCGCTGGGACTTTTTGCTAATTTCTCTCGATGGAATGAAGAAAGAGATGCGAGACCGAAGCCACTGTGTTTATATCGTCGAGATGGTTCCAACTATGTGCAACATGCCCATCCTGGGTTACCACATGACCTTCAATGACCTAGGCCAGAGGTAAAATTTTGGATTTGACCAAAGTGGATCATCATGGACATGGTTCGAAGCATCTTGGCGAGACAAATATGATGGCGTTAAAATCGGTCGCCTATCTTAGACAAACAGTTGTTACATAAAAATGCTTGCCAAATGCAGCCTATTTGACCTTTGGAGCCTAAACTGTTGACCTGACCTCGAGGACCCCTAGCGATTGTATTTTTCCAGAACTTGCCATTGCTATTATCCGTTCGTTCCTAGCTACAGGCTGGGCCAGAAATCAGTAGGCCGAAGTTTTGTTCTGACAAAATATTTTTTGTTTTGTCATGAAGTCAAAAATCAGATGTGATTATATTGACAATAAAATGATACCGACAGATACACAGCCCATGACGGCACTGGCTGACATACACTAGTCGCCCTGACCCTTCACATCAGGTGCTCGATATGCATACCCCGACGCTCCTTCACTAGCGGTAGACGGACGTCCATGAGGTGCAGAACTGCTATGTCGATCATGTCCTCAGGGATTCGGGCCACTTCACGGATGACCGCGTCCTTCAGCTCGGACGTGGTCTTCAGTCTCCCCGTATACACCCTATCTTTCAAATATCCCCCACATTAAAAAGTCCAGCGGGTTGAGATTCGGGCTGTAAGGGACCCATGCGATCGTCGACTTGAGGCGGATGTGCCGTTCTTGGAAATGTCTTCGTACCCAGTCGAGTGACTCCCGGAAAGCGGTATGTGGCGTCGCGCCATTTTGCTGGAACCATTCACGACTGCGCCGTGGTCGTCTCCTCCCCAATCCTCCCCAGACATTTTCAATAACGGCACATCAACCTCAAGTCGACGATCCCATGGGCCCCTTACAGTCCGGATCTCAACCCGCTGGACTTTTACATGTGGGGGCATTTTAAAGATAGTGTATACGGGGAGACGGAAGACCACGACCGAGCTGAAGGACGCCATCATCCGTGAAGTGGCCCGAATCCCTGAGGACATGATTGATAGAGCAGTTCTGTACCTCAAGGACGTCCGTCTACCGCTAGTGAAGGAGCGTCGGGGTGCACATATCGAACACCTAATGTGAAGGGTCAGGGCGAATAGTGTGTCAGCCAGTGCCGTCATGGGCTGTTTATCTGTCAGTGTCATTCTATTGTCAATATAATCACACCTGACTTTTTTACTTTATGACAAAAATAAAGATTTTATGAGAGAAAACTTCGGCCTACTTATTTCTGGCCCACCCTGTATTATAGCTCCAGAGATGTCTGGGTTTTAGGGAAGCACCTACAACTTGGCTGACCTATTATGACCTCCACTGACATTTATTTGACCTGAGCCAAAAAGTGATTGCAATTATTTCGACATGAATTTTGACGATCTATCTAACCGTATTTTCAATTTTGCCTTCTCTCCACAGGAAGGCGAGTTCCAGTGGAGGAGTTAAGACGCTCACCTCGCCACGGCGAAGGTGGCGTCAAACAACGGCACGGCGCGAGTTAAGGTCAACTAAGGTCACGTAGGTAGACTTACAACTACAGTGTTTCATAATATTTGGTTCAGCTAAGTGATATGCTACATATATGAACTGGATGTCATTGGAGGTCATCGTAGGTCAGCCAAGTTTTAGGTGCTTCTCTAAAACCCAGACATCTCAGGAGCTATAATACAGGGTGGGCCAGAAATAAGTAGAGAAGCAAAATAGCAGCTCTGTATATAACTCACGGGTGAAACGAGATGAATGTCTTTTTGCAAAGCTATTGAAGATATTGTAAACTAGCCGACATTCAAGACAAGACAGACAAGTTGACATGTTTTTTATCTAAGTAACCTATTTCACTATTTTGTCCTGTCCTAGCATGCTCTATCTCGACTTCTCGAAAACATATTCTGTAACATATACATTGTGTTGTTTCACTCAGAAGTGATGGATATTTAAAAAGTCTTCTACTGTCATTATCAAGTTAAGAAGGATCATTGGATACTCTTAATTGTGTATCGTTAAAAACAAAAGGCTGTTTTAAAACGGCAGAATGTATGCATTCCTCATCATGACAGTAGAAAACGAAGTTCGGACTTTGTCCTCATACAATTGCTCACCTTCATGATTGCCACGCTGCGCTCTTTCTTCTGTTAATTCCTTCACCTCAATGACACCTTCAGTCATCATTGCAGCAGGGTTATATATATCATATCTCCGCAGAAATCAGCTGACGACGTAGGTGACGTCAGTGCGCTGCGCAGAACGGCTGCGCAGTGCCGAGTCTGCGTTGAGCTGGAATTCCCCGCCCCTTGCGAAGTTGGAGCAGGGCTGACTACACCCACGGTTCACAAGTTACACGAATTTGCACAAATTTGCACCTGGGTCGGCTTGGAGTTTTTCTGTCTCTTGTGGGCGTTTGCGCGGAGGGAGGGGGAGGGGGGGGGGGGGGCGGAATGCATTGTCCCTTGATCACGGACTTGGTGGATTAGTTTCCCACCGAACGGAGGCGCTGCAAGATATTGAGAAAAAATGGCGCCCAGCAAATTATCAGGGAAAGTTCGCACCCTGCTTTTCGTTTCATTTTACGCTATCTGTTGGCGTGCCCGTTGTAACGGTTCAGCAGGGTTTTGCTCGAGTCATGCGTTGATTTAGAGAGGACTCAAGTTACACTCGCTTGGTCTTCAGCCCATGGCGACCTGATAAAGCCCATGGCGACCTGATAAAGATTAGAAGGGGCTGTTTGGATGGGATAAGTTGCGGGCATGATTTCACTGAATATCTGGAGTATCCTGAGATCCAGACGCAAAAATGCTTGCGTGTTCGAATTCACACACTGCCACTTCAACACTCGTGCAATATTTTCCAAACGGTTGAGCGGAAAGCAGATGTCACTGATGTAGTTAAGCCAACGCTGAGTCTGATCTTGAGTCAAGCACAGCAAAAGCGGTCCAACCTTGGCAAAAACTGTAGCTTTATACAAAATTACGTTTTAATATCGGTGATGTTAAATCCAGTTGAACATATCACTAACCAGCAATTGACGGGGTGGGGTGGAGGGCATAACCCCACCGGTGAACACAATCAATACAACTTTAACACCAAACACTGCACATACTTTCTTCCACATTATTGATCTGCCCGCTTTGAAGGAAAAACTGGAAGATTTCGTTCAAGAGCTTTCGAGGTATTTTCAACTTGTGACGTTACTGTAGCAGTACTTTATTAATTACTGCACATTTGCTTAGTGAGAAAAACAGTTATACTTTGACAAATCGTACAAATACTATTTTAATTACATTAATAATCTGGACTTTCTCCACAAGAGTTATGTCGTTCGGAATCAGAGCGTTCGATATGTATTTTATATATCTTCATCAGCGATCGTAACGCAATCGATTTAACGTAATTCTTACGAACGATCGCTGACGAAGATATGTAAAATACATAGCGAAAGCTCCGATTCCTAACGACCTAACTCTTGTGGAGAAAGTCCAGACTAATAATGTAATTTTTATTTATTTATTTATGTATTTATTGAGCCAACAACCACAGGCACAGGGCCCACTTACGGTTGCAGTCATGCTGCCTCATGCAACAGGAAATTAAAACATGCACAAACTACATGAGTGCACAATGCACATGGTACAATAAGAGAAAACAACTATACTGTATAGTAAACACAGCAGCATAAAATAAATACATAAAAGGCGATTAAAATCGCCAGTGAAAGTAAGAACAAACGTGTAAATAAAGCGCTGATACCGGCACAAGCCTAAAAATGGACAAATAAATAAAAGCGCCGGTAAAAGTAAATATAAACGTGTAAATATAGCGCTGGTACAGGCAAAAGACCTAAAATAGACAAGTGCGACTTAAAGCCAATGACCAATCACGGGTCGTGATCTAGGCTCACAGCAGCGACCTTAACTCAAGTATGTACCCTGAACATCAGCGAACTTCGTGATGTCAGACCTAAGGGTACGAGACGGCATAAATAAATCCGTCAGAGAGCTGCTGTGTGTGAGCGAGTTAACAAGATGCGGGAGGCGAATCAAGAAGCCCCTCTTTACAGAGTCAACTCTTCCACGAGGTACATGGAAGAGCTAGGGGCGCCGTGTACTTGGTACTTGGTGCTTGGTGCTGACAGCGGGAACGTTGCCAAAATATCAGGGCAGTCTATGTGGCCGCTGAATACTGAGCGCATGAACGGAACGAACGAAAGAAACGAGACCTGACCAATGCGCAGCCAAACAGGTCGAGCAATGACACATAATCAAGTGGTGGGCACGCTGCTTGGGTTTTAGATCCCAGCCACATCAGGAAACGGTGTTGAAGGCAGCTATAACTCTTTACAATATAATATAACCAATATATATATAAATATATATATATATATATATATATATATATATATATATATATATATATATATATATATATATATATATATATATATATATATATTATATATATATATATATATATATATATATATATATATATATATATATATATATATATATATATATATATATATATATATATATATATATATATATATATATATATATATATATATATATATATATATATATATATATATATATATATATATATATATATATATATATATATATATATATATATATATATATATATATATATATATATATATATATATATATATATATATATATATATATATATATATATATATATATATATATATATATATATATATATATATATATATATATATATATATATATATATATATATATATATATATATATATATATATATATATATATATATATATATATATATATATATATATATATATATATATATATATATATATATATATATATATATATATATATATATATATATATATATATATATATATATATATATATATATATATATATATATATATATATATATATATATATATATATATATATATATATATATATATAT
>JAXIVJ010002689.1:85000-105093 GCA_036785665.1 Chirona hameri | reverse complement strand
CCGGCATCTGGTCGACAGATATGCTCCAGAACGTCGCGGCAAGATTCGAAATCCCAAGCCACCTCCTATTTCAGAGCGCACCAGGGAACTTCTGGCACAGCGGCGACAAGCTCTAGCCCAAGGACTGAAAGAGGAAGCTCGCAGGCTCAACGCTGAGACGAAGCGAGCCATACGAAGGGGACTACAGAGACAACCTGAAACAATGCATCGAGGAAACATCACCATGTGGGATGTGGCGCCAAAATACGGACTGTAGTAGCTCCCAAATGCGGTCCACCAGCTCAACCGGAATGGTTAACAGACAACGACCTCAACGTGTTCTTCACGTCGGTCGGTGAGGAAACATGGCAGGCTGTCCTTCAAACATGGCAACGGTCGGGACGTCAAGAGCTCGCGGTGCGCCTTCCACGTGTCCACTCGGATGCTCTAGTACTGATGCCAATCACCTTAGACAATCTGCTGAAAATCATTTCAGCAATGCCCAACAAGACCTCCGCAGCTGACGACATTAACATCATCATCATAAAGAAGACGTTTCCCGTCCTGGGCCGAGTGCTTCTTCGCATCATCAAAAAAAGCATCATCAGGAAAGAAGTACCAGACGAATGGAAGAAAGCACATGTTGTACCACTTCACAAGAAAGGAAGTCTGTCATCAGCAGCACATTTCAGACTCATCACCAATGTGCCCGTCATCAGCAAGATAGTGGAGAAAATTGTCTTCGAGCAGGTCGACGACTTCATGTGACGGAACCACCTATACCGCCCTGACCAACACGGCTTTCGTCCAAACCACAGTACGGCAACAGCAGTCTGGCGACCGTCTCTGATGACATGAAATGGGCCATGGACCGAGGCGATATCAGCCTGCTCTCGCTGCTGGATCTTAGTCGCTGCTTCGATGTGGTTGACCACCAAGGCCTTCTAACGCAGCTCCAACTCCTCCAGATCGATCCGGGCTGGTTCATGAGCTACCTGAGCAATCACCGGCAGCAGGTCACCATCCCCGGAACCAGTTCATCATCATCATCAAGACCTATCAACATAGGCGTGTTCCAGGGGTCATGCCTAGGACCACTGCTCTTCAACATCGCCGCACTCAACATGACATCCTACATCCCAGACGAGGTCAACGGTCTTCCAATCCGGATTGTAAGGTACGCCGACGACACGCAAGTCGCCATATCCGGCCCACCAAGTCGTCTCGCCGACATGCAGTCTGGAATGGAGTATGTGCTGGACATGCTAAGCACCTACTTCATGCAAAACGGCATGTGCGTCAACCCATCCAAGACCGAGCTCCTGCTTGACGGCAGCAAACATCACCTGTAGTCGGTCCAGCATCCTCCCAGCCGTTCAGTTTATCGGAGCAGAGCTGCGGCCGGTGAAACAGGTGAAGAACCTGGGTGTTATAATGGACTGTCATCTGAACTACGAGTCTCACATCAACAGTGTGGTCAACAAGTGTAACGGCATCTTGATCGGTGTAATGCACGCGCGGAATGTTTTGCCGCGGGATACCCTTCCCGTGATTGTGAATTCACTTGCGCTGTCACATGTGCGATATTGCTGTGTAGTGTACGGTAACGGCGTGAATGATACTGCGCTACAGCAGCGCCAAAAGGTGCTCAACTTCGCTGCCCGTGTCGTCTCGGCAAGAAAAATGTTTGAGCATATCTCCGATGTCGTGAGTGAGCTTGGCTGGCTTTCAGTGAAACAGCAAGTCGCGTTCAGTACTCTCATCATGACTCACAAAGTACTCAAAACAAACGAGCCCGAGTCCGTTCGTGATCACTTCTGATTTAATAGAGACCTCATCATGCGCGAAACGCGGCAATCCGACCATCTGCGCTTGACTAAGACGAGAACCAGGCGGGGGGGGGGGGGGGGGCAAAGGCATGTTTGTCAACCGTGCCAGCGAACTGTACAACACGCACGCTTTGGAATATGACCACATGTCAACTGTTCGTTTCAAAACCGAAATGAAGCGACGATGTGCCATGCTATAGAGCAATGTGGAGACTCACTGTTTTTAGTTTTTATTATGTACTCGTTTAAGCGGATTTTAAACAGTTTATCGTGTATTTTAATATTCATTTGCTCGCGTGTCAGTGTACGTTTATCGAGTGTGGTACTGTGATATGACGTGGGTTCATAAAAGCCACTCTGCTGTGGAAGGGCGCCGAATCGTTAATACATGCATACATACATACAAACAGATAAAATACGCGGTACCAATCACTTTTCACCTAATTTACTTAGAACAAATTTCCTTATTAAAAAATACTCGTTAACAGGGTGAGGATCATGCACAAACCAAGATTGGACGAGCCCGGGTTACTGTCTGACCTCAGGTCAAAAATTTATCTTTTTCAATGGGTGATGACTATTTTCGCGGTACCCTATACAATCTCAGAAAACGCACTTATATATGCAATTCAGTACAGAACCATCCGCAAGTGACCATAGTTTATACACAACACAACAGATGACCTTATTCTGCTACCGTGTGACCTTAGGGCACAAAAACACGTGAAAATACGGTTTTGGCCAAAATTCGCGGTACCGCATAACTCCTACGATAATTGAAGTAGACGTGTCATCCCAGTGCCACAATTTTCGCATTAGCACATAGATGGTGCACAATAAAACATTGTATCCGAAAATGTCACCGTTTGACCTCAGGTCACGTCCACAATTTTCATTGCGGCTTTTTAAACAATGACGGGGTACCGCATAACTTTTTCCGTAAACGGCTTAGGGGAATCAGCCCAAGAAGACCATAGATAGTGCACAAAGAGCGATCACAAAGACCTTTGAGGTCATTGTTTGACCTCAGGTCACGGCTGCCGTGTGCCTACGTTATGGCACACTAGGGGTGGTCAAAATTCAACTTTTTCTCCGGCCATCTGCTGTCAGGTCTGATATGGATAGTAATGGTTGAAATATCGGAAATGCACAATATCAGCTCATTTCAATCTTCTACCCGCGCACTCGCATCAAAGATCGGCATTTATTGACGTATTCACACACGTTATCCCGCCATTGACTGGGGTGTTTAACCCCCCCCTGATGAATTTCTTAATAGCTCAAAAACCAATGACGTGATCAACGTTAAACTTCGGATACCTTCTTCTACATCAATTGTACGTCATCTGTGAAAAATAAAGCAATTTAGTCGAAACAAATTGAGTTATAGCGAATTTAGTGACGTCACTACACACGAGTTTTACATAAAAATCAGATAAACTTTAACAGACCGCACAAATGCCATATTTTAAGCGAAATGCAATCCAAAAACGTGAAAGATAGCAAATAGTAAGGGCTACACAACATGGCTATCTCGAATTTGGAAAATGTTTGGTTTTTTACCTCCCAAAATACAAAAAAAAGAGTAAAAAATAAAAAAATACCCACAAAATAAATTTTTCAAAGACATTAAGACACGGAATATATGTCAGAGAACCACATATGGGCAACTACCATACCAAATTTTTAAAATTGTATCACTATTTTTGACTGACTTATGCATATAGAGTATGGGTAACTCATGACGTCATATTTTGAAATTTTGTTTTTTGGCTTTTATTGACCAGATACAGACAAATAAATGCCAGCCCTGTATTTTTTTTTTATAGATATAACTGATATAGAAACATGCTTTTTACATTTCGATTAATCGATTTCAAATTTTGACTTTCAGTGACCTGAACTTGACCTGAACTTGACACTAACTTCACGTAAATGAAGTCAGGTAGTAAAATGGCTATCACTATCGAATTCAAAAGCATCCATAAAACATGTGCTGCATGACTTTCGTAGATAATTTGTGTGTAGTGACCTTTTGTAACCTGACCTTGACCTTGATCTTATCCAACAATCTCACTTTAGCTCATGCGGGATATGTATCATACCTTTACCAGCACTTCGGGTGATTATATGCGCAATCGAAGGCCATTGATGGCAAGTATTGTCCATAAACTCAAATACCTCTATTTTGACGTTTGACTTGACCGTGACTTGACATGTCACCATGTGACCTTAATTTGAAATTGTTAAAGGGATTATACGTTTTTTTCCCCCAGAATAATTGAGTTACATAGTAAAACGTACTTATAAAGGTGGTAGAAGTCCCACGGTAGCCACATTTTTCTGGAAATGACCTCTTCTGCACGTAAGGACATTCCAAAGTGCGCGGTGATGCCACCGCGTATTTTCTGCAGGACCGGCTGAGGCAGAGCCAGACATCTGTTCTATGCTAATAAAAACACCTCACTTATGGCATATTTCCGGTAAAATAAGCAATATTTGAAAGAAAATAAACTTGTTTTGTTCCAACGACAGCAGCAGTTACCAAGTTTTCCCATACAATTCTATATTTTTCATGAATTTTCATGCCAAAAAGTTAATACGCCACCACCGAATTCTCAACGCTGAAGGCCAGAGATAAGAAAACCACAAAAACATCGACAAAAACGATGTCGTCCCAATCTCTGTCAGATGTCACCTGGCTGTGTCATTTGAATACGTCTCCTCTATTGAGTTTGAGTAGATGCAGCTCCAAATCCTTGTAAGTACCTATTTCTTCCTAAGCTAACCCTTGTCGCCTCAAATTTCATGTTCCTTTTCCAATGCTTTTAGAATGAGGTCATGTAAAAACTCACGATCAGAAAAATCGTTGGGTAATTTGGACCACCCTGATCCGAATGGCCCTGCCGTTCCAACCTCTTCTTGTAACCACGGTCGGCACATCCGAATAACAACAGAGTAGGACCAAGCCAGTACAAAAGTTATATTTGTGCAAAATATATTGATATTGTGCACTGAACACTTTAAAATGGGGACTAAGAAAGGAACATAGGGAATATATACATGAACATCCGGGTCATCGGTCCATAATACGTCATCCTGAGTCCATTTTTTGCACATGCGTGGTCATTTTCACAAAACAAACGAGAGGAAAGGCTTCGAAAAGGTGCATTTACTGATTGAGTGATAAGGCACACCAGTGGTTCAAATTACTCCGTTCCGATACTTCGGGAGACAACGTCCTGATGTTCGAATTGCCGCGGCATTGACACCTGGTGATGTCAGAGTAACCATTCTATCGTCATAATTATCCGAAAACTGACGGATTGTTGAATTCACATTTTAGATCAGTTCCGTGCAAAACAACATTTCAACAACATATGCATGCGGCCGTCGTTTGTGTCCAGCATCGTAGATATCGCGATTTGAGATGGATCGTATAGCGCTCTGGATTTGACAGGAAGGGTAGTTGTTAAAATTACCCCAGTGGTCCAAATCCCCCACCTTCCCCTACGTTGACTCCTTTCTGTGAATTGCTCAACACATTGATCGACTGGAAAATTGAAACAGATACGATCGTCTACACTAAGTATTAAGATAACTTTTAGTGTCTTTTTGTCGCCTGTCGATGCGTTATTTTTGTTTGGCGTTTATCGGTTACAATTTTCACATCTAATTGATGTGTCCGTCCCGACTACATCGTTTCAATCATGATTAAATCAAGAATATCTTCGTTCGTCTTTCAGTCCGGACGAAATATCGCTTCGGGTACATACTCCCCAGTACATATAATGCAAAAATACGAGGACCGTTCTTCAAAGACGAAGGGCCTGTTTCGTTTCGGCCTGGCAGCGACTTCCATGAGGACGCTGCCAAAAGTCACTTGTGTTGTGCGCGCAAATCACAAAATAAAAGCGCCTGTTTATGAAAACTAGATCAACTTCGTTCAAAGAGAAATAATGACCCTTTCCCACAAAAAATGGTGTTAGCACTTGAAATCGATAGACGAGGCCAAAATATGATATAAATTCATCAAATTTTTCATATAGAAATTCCTTTCGAGAGATATTTCAAGTTAATCTTGATAAGCGTTCCTGACTTTTAACGTCCGGTTCTTGCCAAGTACTTTTCGGTTGCCATCAAATTCCGGGCTTTTTCCGTATTGTTTTTTTACGCAATGGTGTGGAAAATATATTTTGCGTCCTGCTTGTTGTGATTATATACAACCCATCTTTTACAATTAACAACCATTGACAAAACTGGCAATTCAATCGGAAGCTCATTGATGCACGTCGACGGCGACCTATTTGGTGTCGGCGATTTGTTTCGAAGTGCCCGTTCAACAACGTTGAACAAATTGATACAAAAGCAAAATTGATACAAAAGCAAATGTGTCGCTTTCCAATAGTGGAGGGAAAATAACGATCATTAATTTTCCCAAACTTCCAATTTCGAATTAGGGAATAATTTTATTTAATTCTTAAATTAGATCACATCATTTTAATACCATAACGGTAGCCAAATACATTGTTGATAACAAAATCAAAAGGTCATTATTTCCCTTTAACACTATATTATCAAAACGATTAGGTGTGCATTTATCCGTTACTAAAACCTACTTTATAGCACAGTTACAATTGAAGCTTCCATCGATCCAAACACACCTTAGGATTACACAATTTTAATAGACTTCTTTGGAAAAGTATATGGACGTTGAAGTAAATACATGTGCATGGAACAACTTCCAGCATGAAATAAAAAAAAGTTGTAATCAATAAATACTCAGTTTCTTGACAGTTTCTTGATTTTGCCTAACGTAGTAATATTTTGCCATGGCAAAATTTATTCTGTGCTAGGAAAAGTGCGATCATATAACGGCATATTCAACTGATGATTGACATACAACCCTACTGCCCAATCATTTAACTGCCTCCCTGGAAAGTTGTAACATCTGACGATATGCGAAATCCCATGATCTTGAAAACAACGTTTTTCATTATTATGTATTTTGAAACATATTCTTGATTGTGGGTGCCGAAAGACTATTGTGGGTGCCCATTTCATTGTTGTGGGTGCCCTGCCAGTTACCACCCACAAAGAGATGATGCTCGCCTGACATGTACACATACAATTAAGTGTGATTCGACAACTTTCAAAAAGGTGGGACAGTCCCTTTAATGCATGCGCGAACCTGAATCGGAGTGTCTGAAAACTGAAATGATGTGAATGATAAAAAAGTGATTCGTTTTGAAAAGTCTGTCTTCCGCAGTTTTTTTTTTAGAGTTGTAGCTTATCGTACCCTTTGGGTATAAAAATGTCAACAGTTATACGTATACCTAAGCTTAATAGTCCAGAACCTGAGTTGTTTTAAGAAATAACAGCGCGAGCGTGCAGCGCAGTTGCAAAACAAAATCAACTCCAATGGAGTTGTTGGAATCCCGATCAGAGCGACATAAGTGATTTGGTTCGAAGTGTTTTTATTCAATCAATGTTTGATGGTTAGTGAGTTGAGATTTGATACTTTCAAGGTCTAAAGATGTCAAAGGTTCCGAAACGCAACAGTTTAGAACCTGAGTTTGAAAAGGCCCATAACCCCAGAACCCAGGGGCGTATTTATAAATCCGTCAAGGAGGGGGGGGGGGGGGGGGGGGCAAGCCCCCAAGTCTATTGACGCTGGTCATTATAACCACGTTAGTATGACGCTGGGCATTATAGCCACGCTAGTATGACGCTGGTCATTATAGCCACGTCGTGTGTGGGTCACCCAAAGACGTAAATACATGCATACATACTTACATACACACATACTCACGTGTCAGTGCCAGCAGAATAATCATCAGTTTGTAATGAATTGTACTATCCCTTGAGTAAATATTGATATTGTAACACCACTTGCACGGATGGGTGGGATGTCCCACGGATGAGCGGGCAGCATGTAAATTACCTAACTAGTGCCCATACAAACCAGTCGATTTCCTATAGGGCCGCAACAAACTTCCCGGGCAGTTTGCTTGATCCGCCCGGGTTGTTTACAAACGGGCCCATATTTCGTAACGGAGTGCACGGCACAGTCGCAACGCATCGCAGGCCGCTACTCAGGAGCCGATCGGCAGGCCGCCGGGTTTACGAGCCGGGTCTGGCCAATGGCAGAGGAAAATACGAGCATGCAACCAGCAACAGAGTGGCCAGCTTAGGAGTATACATCGGTACAAGCTTTGTACACATGTACAATGCAAAATATCGCTGACGTTGCAGCGGTGTGCACTTTATTCACGTTATGTATTTATAGTTATTAATTTATTATGTTTATAACTATACATATGGGCCGTAAAGTAGGTCCCTAGAAGTTTATTAACCCGCGCAGTACGTGGGGGGGGGGGGGTGAACTTTGAATACCCCTGAGGTTTTTCGAGAATAGCTTAAAAACGGCTTGAACAGGTGTTAAGCCATCAATTACCCACCATTGCGTGATTTTTTTTTTACCTCGGGTCATCCCAGGTCAGGTCACCAGGCCAAGGCAAGTCACCCAACCTTCAAAAAGATGCGGTCGTACAACAGCCACAGTTCTTAGCCGAACCGTTTCAAACTTACATTAATTAGTTAGGCCAACAGTACCTATAATCAGTGGCGGCGGAAGGTATTTTCGGATGGGAGGGGCAAAGAAACCCAGGGCGCCCCCTCGGGCCAAGTGCCCCCACCCCTCAAAAAGGGCGCGAAATGATATCTTCTCGGATTTAGGCCACAATATTATACCAGTAAAACGCTTTTTTTTGGGGCGATGACCGAGCGGGCGCACTCTGGTAATTTTCAGCCCCGATCCCGTTCCAGCCCATTCAGGTAGACCCAAACCCGTTCCAATCCAAATCCAAATCCGAATTCATAATTGATGGGGCTCCCATTCCCACCCGTTTCAGCATATTTCGCTTTTTGTGGTACTAAAAAATGATATGGTCTGTCCCAAACCCGTTCCAACCCATTACATTTCCCAAAATGGCCCCATTCCCACCCATTTCCATCCCGTTCCATGGGTTCCATGGGGATTCCCATTCCATGAAGGGCGCCACTGGTAAAGCTAAAACAGGTTTGAAATATGAAACGGTACGGGAGCACACGTGCGCATTGACTGTGTCCCAATAATGAGCAACACATTACATAGTTTTACCGTGGTTATACCCTAGTATGCATAGTTTTAGGAACGTTCGGCTGAATGGAGATGCACAAAGTAAGTGGCGCTTCCCTGGGAGAAACTACATAACAATTTATTAAAGTGAAATATTCACCTTTTGATTTATTTATCTGCATTTTTCTGTGACACATGTATGGTTTCAAATTAATCCTGTCTCCATTTGAAAGTGAAAGAACAACATTTTCCATTACAAAAATTAAATTATGGGAAATTAACAAATATGTACTAACATATGGTGACGAACAGTATAATCCATCACTATCTCTGGTTTTAATGTTATTGGTAAACAAGTCATAGGGCCAGCAATGAAGTAAGTGCTCCAAGAAGCGTGACAACATCCCTGATTGGTCAATGAAACAACCGGCATACACTAAATACGTCGTCATCCTTGGCCAAGTTAATCCGCGGAATGCATCGTGGTTTTCTGAAACGTTTACCACGGGTGTATGTCGGGCACCGTAGGTTTTTGACGGATACCTCGGGTGCATGACGGGTACAAACACGTATTATAGGTACGACGGGTGTGCCACGGGTAGTACGGGTTATCAATCCCAATTTGCCTACCACTGGCTTACACCACCACTTGGCCTGTAATCGTCCAGCGGAGCGGACGGGTTACCACTAGTAGTAGTTTTCTAGTTACAGCCTCAGGCAACTTTGCAGTGTTGTGCAAAACTATCATTTTCAGCGGGAAATATCTCCCATCTAAATCATGCGAGTCATGCAAACATATATTCATCAGAATCATCATGAACCATAGGTTGATATGATATAATATTTTTTCCCATGCCAGAATCGACCTCGATACATAAGACTTCGATGGTAACAAAAATTGGAGATAGGTTTTCTCTAAATATTTTATCTGTAGTTCTGTATTTGGAAAAAAATCATGGTCACCAACACGTCTTAGGTAATAACTTGAACTTTATACATTGCATGTGATATTTTGATGACATTAACATTTGTGCGTGCACATTTTCAGCGACATTAATCGAATAGTTGCGGATAAATAATGGCTCGGAAAACCATGGCTACGGTCCATGGCTCATACTACGAAAACCATGGCTCATACTACGTTTACTCCCTAGTTGACGGAAGACCACGGTCCGGTTGGTGCTCATTCAACACCATGCAACAAACCATGATTATGCATGTGCATTGTGCAGCGGTCGATTCTCATCGATATTTGGGCGGCTCACACAATTATTCTTATTAATTTTCCCAAATGAAAGTGATAATGATAAAAATACGAGCACAGCGATCGAAGCAAAGAGTACACGTGCTTATCAAAATCAACATGTTATCTAGTTCTCCTACCTGTCCCCCATTAAGAGCGATTCATCAGAAGTTACGCCGGCCGGTGTCGGTCGGTGTCGGTCGGTGTCGGTCGGTCGGTCGGTCGTTCGGCTGGTCAGTCTGTCGGTCGGACGGTCGGTCGGTCGGTCGCTCGGTCGCTCGGTCGTTCGGTCTGTTCTTTAGTCGGCCGGTCGCCGTGCCGTCCATGGGACGAGGCCAGTGGTTGTCGCCAACTCGCCATGGCAGGACGTCGGGTCGGGCCGGGCAGCACCACGGCTTCCCCCTCACTGCTGCCACCGCCTCAGCTGCTGCGACTGCTGCTGCTGCTGCTACTGCTGCTGTACTTGACTTCCTGCATTCAGCAGGCAGGTAAGAACTGTGAACGACTGTTACAATGAGAGAACATATGTCATGCGGATTTGAACTTGTGAAACGTGCGAATGTTTAGCAGTGTTGGGTGAGGGAGGCAACTTTCCTTTTCCTAAAAGGTCGTTTCCTTCTTGTAATTTTTGCAACTCGAAAGGGAAGTGATCATAAAAATGCGTCATATTTATCTCGAAACGACAATCAATTTTTGTTGAAACTAACATATTGCAATTAAGGCCCTACCTTTGATAGTGCGAAAGGAGTTCTTCACATGCTAAGACAATGGTATAATAACTGGTTTCAGCACAAAATAAAAAACATTAGGTATACATACGTACCTGGTGGCTCTCAAATGAGGGTAATTATCCTATTGGGAGAAATGGCGACTTGAGGTGGGGTTAAGGGCGAATAAGCAGCTAAGTGAGAACTTGTAGCTGATCGTTTTTGATGACGCAAAATACACATTACACAATGATGCCCAGTCGGCTAAACTCGGGTCGGCCGCTGGGGTTTGAGATCAGATCACCCGATATGTGCATATTCCCACAGCCAGGTTTCGATAAAATTGCATTTGTTCGCCGGTAGTGGATGACGGTTGAAACTGGTGATGACCGGTGATGACTGGTGATGACTGGTGATGACTGATGATGACTGGTGATGACTGGTGATGACTGGTAATGACTGGTGATGACTGGTGATGCCCATTGTGTGCCATGGGCATCACCAATTCTGCTCATCAATTTTGGGCCACCCTATACAATGCCTTTCGACCGTATCAACAAGCATACAAACTGGATATGCATGCGACATGTTTCTTTCAAAATTGCATGGAACATGACACATTATTTGTGTGGTTTGATTGGTTGACAATTACAAATAGCAACAACATACCGTGTAATGTGGACGTAAATTTGATGTGGACGTTGTAAGTTGAAATATGTAGTTGTTTACTTGCTAAGTTGGCTTGTCCGTAACCAAATTGCACGCAGTTGTGCAATGCTGCGGAAACTATTTCTTTTCCCGTGTCACCAAATCGATCGCAGCATGCCGAAATTCATTTGCTCTATCGAAGGGAAATGGCACCAGAGCGAGATTGTGTCCGGAACAACCGCAGTAAATCTGTGGCTTTTCAGAGCCCGCTGCGGTGAATGTTGATAGGCAGCGGGCCAAAATTACATGTCTGATGCGTGCTGGTGCCGGGTAATAAACAAATACGAATGGCAACGGATTGTATACAATTCACTAAATAAGACACAGACAAAAGAAGGGCGATGAAGAACCAATGTTTCGGTTCCACTGCCAAAGCCACATGAGTTCCGTTTTGGTTGTTTGCCAATGCAATTGCACATCCACTGCCAAAGCTGTTTCCTTACTTGACCTTTGTAAAATTATTATTCCATGCAATCACAGCAATCTCGAATTGTCGTTTGTTGTCCATGTGGTGGCTGGTATTTGTAACTGATAAATTAAGAGTGCAAGGAATATTACCGACCGGATAAACTTCCCATCACAAGTTCAATACTCAATTATAATTCAATAGTTTGATTTTGCATCTTGCTTTGCCAATATAACTTAACAATAGGTACGCTTTGATTACCTGATCACAAGCTCAAAATTGCTTCAACAAACAGGTCACGTAAACGCTATTTCTAGCAAATGCTTGCCTAATCGGACGATTTGCAGTGAATTCAACGAAGCTCCAGTTGACGTTGCTTTCCGCTCGGTTGAACTATCGTTGACATCGATTAACATGCGAAGAGAGCTAGTGTCATTCCTGGCACAAAACCTCAGAATGATACGTTGAGGAGAACGGGTAACCGAAGGTTGGTTGAACCATTGCACAGTGGTGAATTTTCCGATTTAGCGCGCATAAATTCATGGGGTCGCTTACGGCACCCAAAACATACCCTGGGGTACTTTTGGGCACTGGCGACGATGTTATTGTTAACAAATGCCACTAAGCAATGATGATTTCGAAAACTCGTCGCATTTTATGTTTTTGGACCATGGCCATATGAGGCCATTTGAGCCTGAAATTTTCCCTTCCGCATAAATTCACCTGGGTCGCTTACGACACCCAAAACGTACCCTGGGGTACTTTTGAGTGCGTTTTGCGTTAAAAATTACATCAAAATTACAATTACAATTACAATTATAATTACAATTACCATTACAATTACAAAACCAAATACATTTTGCGTTAAAACATTACTTCATTGCAATGCTGTAATGGTAGAAATCACGGTGGCGGGTGCAAAGCAATGCATTGCTTTGGTGCCAAATACGGCACTAACGGCACCACCATGTATGCAACTATTTTTCCCAATTTGCCATGTTTGAGCGTCTATAACGAGCAAGATTGCGCAAGGTAGTTAGAACAACGCATTGTATCCGAAGTAACTCGAGGTGCTTTTTACGGCTGTATAGGTTTCATCTCTGCCTAGCGTTTCTTCATTAAGTTTATTTTTTACTTCAAAATGCAAAAAGTTTAACGAAATTTATATGTGATATAAGAAGTCGACAAAACCGGACCTTCGTAATCCGAGAAGTTATTGGGCCTGAAATAGATTCAATGAAGTCTCTGCTCGGTGTTATACAACTTATTTGAGCTGACGGGTTCCGATTGTCCCGTATTTGTAATGTTTTATAATATCACACATTCTGCCAGCTCACTGGCTCTGTGCGGAAAACGCCACTTTGTCCGCAAGTTTCAATGTCATAAGGCTTTCAAATCGATAATACATGGTGATTTTCTAAAAATACAGACAATTTCCAATTGGAAAGAAAAAATTGAGATTCCGAAAAACATGCCTCCGGACTTTATGCGGGCTAAATCGGAAAATTCACCACTGTGCATTGTAACAAACACTATTCTTTATAATTGTGTTTTTACATTGGGAAATAAGGAAGGATGTGCCGTGTCGATGTGCTGATGTAGTGATGCCGGGCACCATCGCCGAATGATAACATTTCCCGCCATTACTCAACTGGAGTTGCCTTTAAGAATGGTCGACCACCAAAGCAGAACGCTATACCGAAGGACCGGCGGATGGCGACTACCTACATTTTGCCTTTTATAGACATTAGTTTTTTCTCCTGTTTTCGGTTATAACTTAATACATTTCGGTTATAACATACTACTTTCGGTTATAACTTAATACATGCGTTTGCTGCTTTGCAGGGGCGTAGGAACGTCATGGAAATAGGGCGGGGGTGGAGGGGGTGGAGGGGGCGCAACTTTGATCTCGTCTTGAGAGAAACCAAACCGCCATTTCTTGGCAGATTTGAGCTCTTCTCATCTTGGCGAACCCTTTGCTATCCAAAATTTTCACCATTAAGCAAAGTACAAGTTTTTTTTATAGCAAAAATGACCAAAAAGTGAGGGAGCCATGACCGCCGGAACCCTAGACACCGGTGTAATATGACAACACGAGACGTTTTCAAACATTTTGATCTGCATCAAACTTCTATATTTGATCTGTCAGAGTGTAAGAGGCAGAGATGCACACATATATCTTGCCCACTGTGTCCACCTTTTTCGATTTTCGATATCGCATATTTCTAAAAACGCGTTGTCACCGTCATCGCCCTTTTACGGTGGCATACAGGACACACGAGCGGGATATGTAGTTTGTTTTGGAATTCCTACTTAACCCGCGCACTGCAGGGGCTTTGCGCCGAACACGAACTGCAGGGGCGGGGGGGGGGGGGGTTGATTTCCGCCCCCCCCCCCCTGAGATCTCGAAAACTACGCAACGTAGCGAGAAGCGGAAAAAGGAATTTGATAGCTTCATACATGTTCTATCGAAAGTATTTCAGTGTTTTTTTTTAAAAGTCAGGTCAAAATTGAGGTCACCAGAGGTCATCAAAGGTCAAATTTTCCTGTTTTTTCCTGTTTTAGGACATCGCTCCAAAAGTTCCCATATATCTCAGAAACGATGATAGTTAGAAACAAACGGAAAAAATCAAACGCCAGCCAGTGAAATTTGTAATCGCTAAGGTGTCCTCAGATTTGATCTCAGGTCAATATTTGAGGCTCCAGAGGTCAAAAAGAAAAAAATGCCGTTTTTTGCTAAATCGTTTTTGCTATTAACTTTTTACTTAATAAAGATAACGGAAAACTGTTTACGCCATTGTGTTTATTTTGTCAAGGCGCTTTGAATGATATATATGATGACCTTGTTAAGTCAACTTAACAATTTGACCTAAGGTCAAGGTCAAGTGGTAACCCAAGTAGGGCATGTTGCATATGGGAAGACGTGTTTCGACGAGACAAACACATTGATGTCTGTTTTACTTCTATATCTTCATTATGTCGAGAGTTATTGACAAAAAAGTGATGGTGACCTCGCATGACCTCAAATGACCCAATAGGGGTCACTGAACAAAACTTACACTTGGATCATCAAGAATATCCTATAATAACATGATACAGAAGTAATTGGACTAGTACCATGCATATCCTTGAAATAGGAAGCATTTGTATATTTCCCTATTGACTTATTATGGGGAGGTTACGAAATTGACCTGACCTTAGGTCACCGATATCAAAATTCCGAGTAAAACGAATTGTAAGTACTGATGCCCTCATGACATCCTGTAAGTTTCAACCGGATCGGTGAAAAACTCTGGCTTTGGCACAACTGCAAACATTTTTGGTGGTGGGTTCACTTGACCTGGTCTGGTGACCTGACCTGAGATGACCCGATCATATTTTTTTATCAAAGTGTGCGCAATTCATGTTCTAACAGGTGTATCAAAACCCGGCGGCGCTGCGCGCCGCCGTTTTTTCGCTATCCTTGAAAAACCTGAGGGGGGGGGGGGGGGGGCGGAAATCAACCCCCCCTCCAGTGCGCGGGTTAATACTTTGGTCTGGTCTTGTAATAGCTCAAAATAGTTTTTGTGTGGATTTTTCCCCTTTATGAAGTGATTTTCTTTCTATTTACGCCTCCAGTTTGAGGGCGACGGCGATCTTCACATGACCGTGGTGTTGTCTGCGTCCATTAGGTTGTCATTGATGCGATATTTTTTTTGAGTCGTCATTCTACATTTCTGCCAAATTTGCCAAATATATTTGTTGGTCTCAGTTCCTAACTTCGTGAGCCCTAACTTTGTGATATCCGAATATAGTTCCGTGTTAAAACTGCAGGTAGAGCAGCGGTCTTCGTTTCGCCTGCGACGTAGACCACTATGTTACGGGGACATGTGTGTTGATAAACGCCCGTTAGGAACTTTTTTTAACGATTTTTGACGCCATTTTGTGCGAAATGTGACAATGGCAGAAACGTCGCTGGGGTGATACAAAGGACCTCAATAGATCCCCCATTCTCCAGGTGTCGAATATTTGCCATTTCCTCCATTCCATTCGGCTGTGGGAGTATTTTTTTCTCTCTCACAAAGTTGCCTTCCCTTACCCTACCCCTTCTGGCGATTTGAATACATCGGTATACCCCCACTGAAGTTTGATGCGCGCTGTGAATTCCGCAAATTAGGTGTTGAATTTTCTCCAAAACGCAATCCGTAACACAAAGCTGAGGATCATTCTGCTTTCAGTCGCTTCGATGCACTCCGCGTGAATGTAGTGCCAGCACTGGCGGACCCAGCCCAGTATGGGGGGGGGGGGGGGCTAATTTCACTGGGGTGCCTTCCGGGTCCTGAGCATGGGTGGAGCTTTTCAGAAAAAGTTGGTGGTGCAAAATGCCATATTGGCTGGCTGTTTGGCATGGTTGAGGATTTCACTGGGGGCCTTCCGGGTCCTGAGCATGGGTGGAGCTTTTCAGAAAAAGTTGGTGGTGCAAAATGCCATATTGGCTAGCTGTTTGGCATGGTTGAGGTGAAAAATGGGAATTTTTAACGCCAGGAAACCTTCAAATCTGACAAAAGTTGGTGGGGCAAAACACAATGTTGGTAGGGCAGTTACCCCACCATTTGAATAGGGAACTCTCCACCCGTGGTCCTGAGCCCAGGGTTCTCCATATGACCTAAAAGGTACCCCCATTTTTTCCTTTTGCGGACTCATGGGTTCAGGGTTGATCACATTGTTTTGGTATTCGAATCCACAGACGACAATAGTCTTTTCAAATAAAAAGAGTAATGCAAATTTATGTTTTACTATCGTATGAACACAAGGTGACCTCTCCTGGCCATGCTAACTGCTAAGTAACGCTCACTACAACACCCTTTCCGCCTTGTGATGCGGAGTACGACCACGCAGGAAAGCTCGATTATTTGTACTATCGTACTATCAAACGTGCTTCTAATTTTTCGCTATGCTATTCTTACGTGTAAGGACGTGTCAATTAAGTGCAAAAATACAATTGATGGATATATGTCCAGTGGCGTACCCCGGATTCACTCCAGGAGGGGGCAATGTTTGATCAGGGGGCATAAAGTACCCCCACCAAAAAACTTACCGGATTTGGCCCACTATATTTTAGAGGGGCATTTATTTGATTTATTTTATTCAACTGTATCACCAACGGGATGAAACCAATGACAGGCGAAGTCAAATAGTTAAAAACGTAAACACATACACACAAATACAGCTACAAAAGTATAAATAAAAAGACGATAACAGAACAAAAATATTAAAAACGCGTTACATGTCACGCAGAACATCATGCAATCCACACTGCTTCCTGACATACTTCAGCACCTGCCGTTTGAAGGAGCCATGGCCATCATCGAAGATGTCGGCCGGGACAGTCTTCTCTCTAAGGAAGGCGTTCGTGACCATTGGCAAGCGAGTGAACATTCCATTCTGCACGATGTTGACACGAAAGTGAGGAACATTAAGCAGGTTTTGTTGGCGTGTCGATCGGGCGGGCACGTGAAGAGAGAAGCTTTCGAGCAAACGCGGTGTGTCCAGTTTGCTGCATAGAACGTTTTTGAGAAAAAGGTTGCCCTTCATGCTAAACTCGCCTTGCGGCTAGAGTGGGGATTTTGAAGTGTTGACAGAGGTCACGATAGGAGAGAGAAGGAGCATTTCCGGACTGGGTGTTGTGGAGAAGCTACAGACAAAATTGTGCTGCACCCGATCGACCCGCTTTGTATGGGAGTCGGCCGCACCAGCCCATATCACAGTTGAAAACTCGAGAATAGATCGCACGTTGGAAAACATAGGCAGCTACAATTGCTGTGCGATTGAAGTTGGAACCGTGGTTCGAGCCAGATTGAAAAGAGCGGATGGGGAGGCTCAGGGATCGATTTGCTCGTTTGACGATGCTGTCAACGTGTGCAGCAAAAGTAAGTTTTCGATCCAATATCACACCCAGGTCACGTATCATCTCGACATGATCAAGTTTAAACTTGGAGGCTGGAGCTGCCTATATAGTAGCTGGTCTGGACTGGTGCGCGCCTGAGGGTGATCGTGAACGCTTTGCATTTGGATGGATTTAAGTTTAGTCCCCATCTGCCAGACCAGGCTGAGAGACGACTGAGATCATCCTGCAGCAGTCGCCCGTCAGACGGGGTGCTAATTTTGTGATAATTGTTTGCATATTTTGCATATTGCATGCATATTTTGGATATATATATTTTTTAAAATAAAAAGAATGAAAAAAAATCCTTCATTTTTTTCGACCAAAGGGGGCACGGGCCTTCGGGGGGGGGGGGATTTCCCCGTTCCCACCTTGGGAACGACTATGTATATGCCTCCAAATATTTAACATTCTGTCATTTTACATGCTATTTTATATACAAATAAGTTATTCGCTAATAACTTTTGACTGAATAAAGCACGGTAAACGTCATTTTGTTATCATCAAGACGCGTTGACTTCTGGCATCAGTGATCAGGTGCGCTGTCTTGTCTATCATTGAAAGAAAGGGATACATACAAACTTCAAATTCAATCACTCGAGAGAAGGAAAAATCCGTTTTCATGAAGTTTTCTCCTAAGATCATTGTTTTTCACGTTCAGTGCAGGGAACTCGCGCGGGGGATGGGGGACATACTTGTATTGAATGCCCGTCTCAGATCCCTGTGTGGGGGAAGGCATTTCCCCTGATGCCCCCCTGGATCCGCCAGTGCCAGCAATTACCGCCAATGAGAGCCTCTGCCAGACACTTACCTAATGGAATTAATTTTCCCATTTTCAAAATTTGTATAAACAATTGCGAATGCTGTGTCATGCCGCGAAGCGGCGCGAAATTTTCCGGTTTTTGACTCTGGATAGCTGGATTTTGACTGCTGCAAAGACAATTTTTACGAGTTTACTATAAATTGGGAACGCGCATGGGGGGAGGGGGGGCATACTTGTATTGAATGACCCCCAGATTCCTGCGGGGGGAGGGGGGGGGGGGGGGCATTTGCCCCTGATGACCCCCACTCTGGATCCGCCAGTGTAAGTTGGGCACCGCTGGAGCAGCTCTTAGATGCCGATGTCCGCATCTTTGCGGTCGCATTGCCTTTTTAGGAACTCGGCAGACTAGCTAAACATGTAGCACGCTTGAAAGTTAACATTTTATGAAGGGAGTGGGCCCTGGAGCCAGCAAATAGGTACCGACTACCGATAACGAGAGCGTCTGCCAAACATTTCATGAAATTAATTTTCCTATTTTCCAAATTTGTATAAGCAATGGCGAAACTTGTGTTATGCCGCGAAGCGGCGCGAAATTTTCCAGTTTTTGTATTGTGGATAACTGGATTATGACTGCTGCAAAGGCAATTTTTTACGATCACGATTCATCGAGCAAAGAGGGGGGGGGGGGCAAAATATACGTTGGCCCCCCTTTGAATGCCAAAGGGGGCCATGGCCTCCGTGACCCCCCCCCCCCCCCCCTGCGGCCGCCAGTGGGTTCTCAACGCACACATAAGCTAGTACCATGAGGTTTACCGGAATGGGCCGGTAATCGCATATCGAAACGTGGCAGCTAACGCCCATCCTCGTCGTGGCTTTAGCTTTACCATTAGCTTTCCCGCGGTCTCAATGTGACGCTCCCCACTCCGTCGGTCTGCACCGCTCACGCCTCACCCTCCTCCCCGCCCGACAGCTGCCGGCCGATGCGAGGCGACGCCGGGTCCAGTGTGGTGTCAGATGTCCATTCGCATAAACATATTCCACTGTAGCCGACTTGCGTGCCAGAGCGACTACGTCATCACCACGTTACTCCCTCCATCTAGCGGGTTTCACTGCAACTAGTAGTTCCAATATGACCGCACCAGACAGTTTTGGATGGCGCAAGCTTGACTGCCACGGCTTTGGATGTGGCTGTATGCCACGGTTTTGGATGCGGCGAGTACCATTTTGGATGTGGCGATTTTGGCTGATGAAGATGTCCCCTACCCAGGCGAATTTTGGATGTCGCAAACGTTGTTGGCTGCGGTTTTGTATGGGACAACCATTGAATGCTACAACTTTGAACGCTTTGATTATTCCCCGCCGGAACGCATACGGGAGTGTTTCCGAGTCTGTGGGGGATACGTGGGAAAAGATCA
>JAXIVJ010002689.1:0-80000 GCA_036785665.1 Chirona hameri | reverse complement strand
TGTGTGTGTGTGTGTGTGTGTGTGTGTGTGTGTGTGTGTGTGTGTGTGTGTGTGTGTGTGTGTGTGTGTGTGTGTGTGTGTGTGTGTGTGTGTGTGTGTGTGTGTGTGTGTGTGTGTGTGTGTGTGTGTGTGTGTGTGTGTGTGTGTGTGTGTGTGTGTGTGTGTGTGTGTGTGTGTGTGTGTGTGTGTGTGTGTGTGTGTGTGTGTGTGTGTGTGTGTGTGTGTGTGTGTGTGCATGTTTCTCGACCAGGCAGCTGGGCGGTGGTGTTTGGTAAAGTCTGAGGTCTTACGACAAGTCCTTTGATGAAAATAGACGATTCATAGCCGCACTGCATTCTTCCTGCAACAAATGTGCTTATCGGCAGAAAATAGCCGGCTAAATTTGCCGTTGCATGCAAACTGGTACGTCGCCAAACATTATTGCCGTGTTGTTTCGCTTCCAAGGAAATTAACCACTTTTCAGGCTAATGGTTTCATTTGTCGAGCCCTGATTTGCTAAATCCATTGCAAGTAGTAGGCACAGCAGCTATATGCATCGATTTCGAACAACGGACCTGACTTAAAATTACTTTCCCTGGGTATTAGAACCTAATCAGAACTGACCTGATCTAAGCTGGAATGATCTCAACTGCCATGATCTCGCTTGTCCTGACATGCCATGGCCGTACTTGACCTGACATCAGGGGCGGATCCAGGGGAGGGGGGGGGGGGGGGGCCACAGGGGACACGTGCCCCTCGAAACATCTGACGAGGGCCCTTTTCGGCCCCGCGCGATGCGCGGTATCATGGGCTCTCTAAGGGTATGGAGTGTTCTTGTCAGGTCTGAATATGCCCTCGCTGGGTCTGAGAGAGCCTACGCCTGTCGGCGTGGGCCTTTGACAGTTCTGAGAGGGCCCTGGGGTGGTTTACCAGGGTCCTGGCCGGGCCTGAGAGGGCTCTACGCCCGCTTAAGAGGGCCTGACCAAGCCTTAGAGGGACCATACGCTGGTTTGAGAGGCCTTGTCCTAGTCCTGAGTGGCAGGGGCGTCGCTACCGGGGCGTCCGGGTGCCCCGGATCGCCCCCCCCCCCACACACACACTTTTGAGCGAGCGCCGAAGGCACCCCCTCAAAAAGTGGGTCTGTTCTGGGTTTAAGGGGGCGCAGGAGGCGCCCTCTAAAAAAATACAACTCTTAAAAAATAAAACCAAGGGGAAAAATGCCCCGCCAGCATATGTGTGTGCGCCCCGATGCCAGTGAGGGCCCAAGCTCATATGCGCCCCCAGTGGTGTACCGAGTATACGGTCATTCAGGGCATGACCTGGTCTGTGGTGCCAATCTCATAATTTGCCTGTTGCGTTCCCGTCCCCCGTCGCCATTTCATGGGTCGATCTCCACCGGGCCTCTGGTGACACCATATCATATATATAAGCCTCTGCGGGTATATGTATGTAGTTGTCAAAGCTGTATTTTTAGATTGAAAATCAATACAAAATCGAATTGCCCGCTGCGTAACGTCGACATGTATATTTGATATTTATATATAAATTCGTCGGGGCGCCCTCTAGGCCGGGGCGCCCCCCTCTGGGTATGGCGCCCCCTGGCAGTGGACCCCCACTTTTTAGAAGGTAGCGACGCCTCTGCTGAGTGGCCCCTACGTTAGTCAGAGATGGCCCTTGCCAGCGACGCCTCTGCTGAGTGGCCCCTACGTTAGTCAGAGATGGCCCTTGCCGGGGTCGAAATGTGCCTGCGTCTGTTTGAGAGGAGGACCCTTTCCAGGCCTCAGATGTCCCTAAACCGATCTGAGAGGGCCCTTACTAGGCCTCAGATGTCCCTAACCCGGTCTGAGAGGGCCCTTACTAGGCCTCAGATGTCCCTAACCCGGTCTGAGAGGGCCCTTACTAGGCCTCAGATGTCCCTAAACCGGTCTGAGAGGGCCCTTACTAGGCCTCAGATGTCCCTAAACCGGTCTGAGAGGGCCCTTACTAGGCGACAGAGGTGAGAGGGCCCTACACCATACACCAGGCGAGCCATTTGGGCCCGCCTGAGCCAGAGGCCTGGTCTGAGCCCTCTCAGATCTGGCAATGACTCTCTCAAACGGACGGAGGGCCATTCAAGTCTGTAATGGCCCTCTCATCAGGCTTATAAAGGGCCCTCTCAACCCCCAGGCCCACCGATAGTACTCCAAAGAGATTGAGAGACCTCTCTTACCGACCTTAGGGCCCTCTCACACCGCCACAGCTCCCTCTCAGAACGCACGAGGGCCCTTTCAGATCTACCGGTGGTCCTCCAGGCCAGCATAGGGCGCTCTCAAGTCTTTCTTGCTCCAAGACTGGCATAGGGCCAGGGGCGTCGCCGACGGGGGGTCGGGGGGGGGGGGGGGCATGACCCCCACTCTCAGAAGGCGGGGGGGGGGGGGGGGGGGGGGGGGGGGGGGTCGACCCCCCACACACTCTTTTTGCGGGGAAAGTTAACAATTTATCGTGCAAATTTGCTTTGCAACAGTCAAAATCCAGCTATACACAGTTTAAAACTGGCAAATTTCGCGTCACTTCGCGGCATGACACAAGTTTCGCAATTGTTTATACAAATTTGGAAAATGCGAGCGTTAATTCCATTAAATGTCTGGCAGAGGCTCTCCGTGGTGGTAATTGCTGGCCCCAGGTCCCACTCGCTTCATAAAATATTAACTTTCAAGCGGGATACATGTTTAGCTAGTCTGTCGAGTTCCGAAAAAGGTGACGCGAACGCAAAGACGCGGATATCGGTACCCACGGAAGCTACTCCAGCAGTTCCCAACTGCCCAACTTGCTGGACCCGGAAGAGCTAATAATGGGGACCAGGCCAGGACCATCGTCCATCTCCCCAAGCCATCTCGCCCCAGGCTCCTCCAGATCCACAGGGACCATTTATGCGCAGAAAAGTCGTTCTGTCTCTTGCTGCTTTCAAACCATTTGCACTGTTACCAGTTGTTTGTTACAGTTCGGTAAATATGCATACAGTTATTATTATCCTATGTACTATTGAACGCTGACTGCCACCGGTGATCGTGACTTACTATCTGAGGCTAGCTAATGTAGGTATATGAAAAAACTACCTTCATTTCAATATTTTTCATCATACCTACATGCACAACCAGGAAAAGGGATTGCCTGAGGCTTGGTTCCACTCACGGTCTGGTTCCAATATGAAAATTTCGTTTTCCCACGACCTAAAATTCACATTTTCACGCCGCTTCGCGGCGTCACATCGGGTAAGCCTCATCATAACGAAGCCATCGTCATCGTCTTCGGTTCGACGTAACGCTGATTTGAATGAATAACATTTTTAGTTTCTTATTCTCTACAAGGCCCATCGCCTATATTTCTGGGTTTTATCAGGCAAACCCGCAAAAGAATTATCGCCGCTTGACGGCGCTAAATAACAAGTACCTACTGTAACATGCAAATCCACATTACAAATGCTGCAAAGGCTTAAATACACGCATAAAAAAATGTGGTTACTTTTTTCTATCGTCATTTCAGCCGAGCCCCCACTCAACAATTATCAGCGACGCCCCTGCATAGGGCCCTCTCAGGCCTTTCCAGGGCCTTCTCAAACTGGTATGGGACTCTTTCTCATACCTGAAAATACACTCTCAGACCGACTGGAGGCCCTTTCAGACCTGAAAATACACTCTCAGACCGACTGGAGGCCCTTTCAGACCTATCAAGGGCCTTCTCAAACTGGTATGGGACTCTTTCTCATACCTGAAAATACACTCTCAGACCGACTGGAGGCCCTTTCAGACCTGCAAAATACACTCTCAGACCGACTGGAGGCCCTTTCAGACCTGCAAAATACACTCTCAGACCGACTGGAGGCCCTTTCAGACCTGAAAATACACTCTCAGACCGACTGGAGGCCCTTTCAGACCTGCAAAATACACTCTCAGACCGACTGGAGGCCCTTTCAGACCTGCAAAATACACTCTCAGACCGACTGGAGGCCCTTTCAGACCTGAAAATACACTCTCAGACCGACTGGAGGCCCTTTCAGACCTGAAAATACACTCTCAGACCGACTGGAGGCCCTTTCAGACCTGAAAATACACTCTCAGACCGACTGGAGGCCCTTTCAGACCTATCAAGGGCCTTCTCAAACTGGTATGGGACTCTTTCTCATACCTGAAAATACACTCTCAGACCGACTGGAGGCCCTTTCAGACCTGAAAATACACTCTCAGACCGACTGGAGGCCTTTCAGACCTATCAAGGGCCTTCTCAAACTGGTATGGGACTCTTTCTCATACCTGAAAATACACTCTCAGACCGACTGGAGGCCCTTTCAGACCTGAAAATACACTCTCAGACCGACTGGAGGCCCTTTCAGACCTGAAAATACACTCTCAGACCGACTGGAGGCCCTTTCAGACCTGAAAATACACTCTCAGACCGACTGGAGGCCCTTTCAGACCTGAAAATACACTCTCAGACCGACTGGAGGCCCTTTCAGACCTGAAAATACACTCTCAGACCGACTGGAGGCCCTTTCAGACCTGAAAATACACTCTCAGACCGACTGGAGGCCCTTTCAGACCTGAACATACACTCTCAGACCGACTGGAGGCCCTTTCAGACCTGAAAATACACTCTCAGACCGACTGGAGGCCCTTTCAGACCTGCAAAATACACTCTCAGACCGACTGGAGGCCCTTTCAGACCTGAAAATACACTCTCAGACCGACTGGAGGCCCTTTCAGACCTGCAAAATACACTCTCAGACCGACTGGAGGCCCTTTCAGACCTGAAAATACACTCTCAGACCGACTGGAGGCCCTTTCAGACCTGAAAATACACTCTCAGACCGACTGGAGGCCCTTTCAGACCTGAAAATACACTCTCAGACCGACTGGAGGCCCTTTCAGACCTGAAAATACACTCTCAGACCGACTGGAGGCCCTTTCAGACCTGAAAATACACTCTCAGACCGACTGGAGGCCCTTTCAGACCTGAAAATACACTCTCAGACCGACTGGAGGCCCTTTCAGACCTGAAAATACACTCTCAGACCGACTGGAGGCCCTTTCAGACCTGAAAATACACTCTCAGACCGACTGGAGGCCCTTTCAGACCTGAAAATACACTCTCAGACCGACTGGAGGCCCTTTCAGACCTGCAAAATACACTCTCAGACCGACTGGAGGCCCTTTCAGACCTGAAAATACACTCTCAGACCGACTGGAGGCCCTTTCAGACCTGAAAATACACTCTCAGACCGACTGGAGGCCCTTTCAGACCTGAAAATACACTCTCAGACCGACTGGAGGCCCTTTCAGACCTGAAAATACACCCTCAGACCGACTGGAGGCCCTTTCAGACCTGCAAAATACACTCTCAGACCGACTGGAGGCCCTTTCAGACCTGAAAATACACTCTCAGACCGACTGGAGGCCCTTTCAGACCTGAAAATACACCCTCAGACCGACTGGAGGCCCTTTCAGACCTGAAAATACACCCTCAGACCGACTGGAGGCCCTTTCAGACCTGAAAATACACTCTCAGACCGACTGGAGGCCCTTTCAGACCTGAAAATACACTCTCAGACCGACTGGAGGCCCTTTCAGACCTGAAAATACACTCTCAGACCGACTGGAGGCCCTTTCAGACCTGAAAATACACCCTCAGACCGACTGGAGGCCCTTTCAGACCTGAAAATACACTCTCAGACCGACTGGAGGCCCTTTCAGACCTGAAAATACACTCTCAGACCGACTGGAGGCCCTTTCAGACCTGAAAATACACCCTCAGACCGACTGGAGGCCCTTTCAGACCTGAAAATACACTCTCAGACCGACTGGAGGCCCTTTCAGACCTGAAAATACACTCTCAGACCGACTGGAGGCCCTTTCAGACCTGAAAATACACTCTCAGACCGACTGGAGGCCCTTTCAGACCTGAAAATACACCCTCAGACCGACTGGAGGCCCTTTCAGACCTGAAAATACACTCTCAGACCGACTGGAGGCCCTTTCAGACCTGAAAATACACTCTCAGACCGACTGGAGGCGAGGCCCTTTCAGACCTGAAAATACACTCTCAGACCGACTGGAGGCCCTTTCAGACCTGAAAATACACTCTCAGACCGACTGGAGGCCCTTTCAGACCTGAAAATACACTCTCAGACCGACTGGAGGCCCTTTCAGACCTGAAAATACACTCTCAGACCGACTGGAGGCCCTTTCAGACCTGAAAATACACTCTCAGACCGACTGGAGGCCCTTTCAGACCTGAAAATACACTCTCAGACCGACTGGAGGCCCTTTCAGACCTGAAAATACACTCTCAGACCGACTGGAGGCCCTTTCAGACCTGAAAATACACTCTCAGACCGACTGGAGGCCCTTTCAGACCTGAAAATACACTCTCAGACCGACTGGAGGCCCTTTCAGACCTGAAAATACACTCTCAGACCGACTGGAGGCCCTTTCAGACCTGAAAATACACTCTCAGACCGACTGGAGGCCCTTTCAGACCTGAAAATACACTCTCAGACCGACTGGAGGCCCTTTCAGACCTGAAAATACACTCTCAGACCGACTGGAGGCCCTTTCAGACCTGAAAATACACTCTCAGACCGACTGGAGGCCCTTTCAGACCTGAAAATACACTCTCAGACCGACTGGAGGCCCTTTCAGACCTGAAAATACACTCTCAGACCGACTGGAGGCCCTTTCAGACCTGAAAATACACTCTCAGACCGACTGGAGGCCCTTTCAGACCTGAAAATACACTCTCAGACCGACTGGAGGCCCTTTCAGACCTGAAAATACACTCTCAGACCGACTGGAGGCCCTTTCAGACCTGAAAATACACTCTCAGACCGACTGGAGGCCCTTTCAGACCTGAAAATACACTCTCAGACCGACTGGAGGCCCTTTCAGACCTGAAAATACACTCTCAGACCGACTGGAGGCCCTTTCAGACCTGAAAATACACTCTCAGACCGACTGGAGGCCCTTTCAGACCTGAAAATACACTCTCAGACCGACTGGAGGCCCTTTCAGACCTGAAAATACACTCTCAGACCGACTGGAGGCCCTTTCAGACCTGAAAATACACTCTCAGACCGACTGGAGGCCCTTTCAGACCTGAAAATACACTCTCAGACCGACTGGAGGCCCTTTCAGACCTGAAAATACACTCTCAGACCGACTGGAGGCCCTTTCAGACCTGAAAATACACTCTCAGACCGACTGGAGGCCCTTTCAGACCTGAAAATACACTCTCAGACCGACTGGAGGCCCTTTCAGACCTGAAAATACACCCTCAGACCGACTGGAGGCCCTTTCAGACCTGAAAATACACTCTCAGACCGACTGGAGGCCCTTTCAGACCTGAAAATACACTCTCAGACCGACTGGAGGCCCTTTCAGACCTGAAAATACACTCTCAGACCGACTGGAGGCCCTTTCAGACCTGCAAAATACACTCTCAGACCGACTGGAGGCCCTTTCAGACCTGAAAATACACTCTCAGACCGACTGGAGGCCCTTTCAGACCTGAAAATACACTCTCAGACCGACTGGAGGCCCTTTCAGACCTGAAAATACACTCTCAGACCGACTGGAGGCCCTTTCAGACCTGCAAAATACACTCTCAGACCGACTGGAGGCCCTTTCAGACCTGAAAATACACTCTCAGACCGACTGGAGGCCCTTTCAGACCTGAAAATACACTCTCAGACCGACTGGAGGCCCTTTCAGACCTGAAAATACACTCTCAGACCGACTGGAGGCCCTTTCAGACCTGAAAATACACCCTCAGACCGACTGGAGGCCCTTTCAGACCTGAAAATACACTCTCAGACCGACTGGAGGCCCTTTCAGACCTGAAAATACACTCTCAGACCGACTGGAGGCCCTTTCAGACCTGAAAATACACTCTCAGACCGACTGGAGGCCCTTTCAGACCTGCAAAATACACTCTCAGACCGACTGGAGGCCCTTTCAGACCTGAAAATACACTCTCAGACCGACTGGAGGCCCTTTCAGACCTGCAAAATACACTCTCAGACCGACTGGAGGCCCTTTCAGACCTGCAAAATACACTCTCAGACCGACTGGAGGCCCTTTCAGACCTGCAAAATACACTCTCAGACCGACTGGAGGCCCTTTCAGACCTGAAAATACACTCTCAGACCGACTGGAGGCCCTTTCAGACCTGAAAATACACTCTCAGACCGACTGGAGGCCCTTTCAGACCTGAAAATACACCCTCAGACCGACTGGAGGCCCTTTCAGACCTGCAAAATACACTCTCAGACCGACTGGAGGCCCTTTCAGACCTGCAAATACACTCTCAGACCGACTGGAGGCCCTTTCAGACCTGAAAATACACTCTCAGACCGACTGGAGGCCCTTTCAGACCTGAAAATACACTCTCAGACCGACTGGAGGCCCTTTCAGACCTGAAAATACACTCTCAGACCGACTGGAGGCCCTTTCAGACCTGAAAATACACTCTCAGACCGACTGGAGGCCCTTTCAGACCTGAAAATACACTCTCAGACCGACTGGAGGCCCTTTCAGACCTGAAAATACACTCTCAGACCGACTGGAGGCCCTTTCAGACCTGAAAATACACTCTCAGACCGACTGGAGGCCCTTTCAGACCTGAAAATACACTCTCAGACCGACTGGAGGCCCTTTCAGACCTGAAAATACACTCTCAGACCGACTGGAGGCCCTTTCAGACCTGAAAATACACTCTCAGACCGACTGGAGGCCCTTTCAGACCTGAAAATACACTCTCAGACCGACTGGAGGCCCTTTCAGACCTGAAAATACACTCTCAGACCGACTGGAGGCCCTTTCAGACCTGAAAATACACTCTCAGACCGACTGGAGGCCCTTTCAGACCTGAAAATACACTCTCAGACCGACTGGAGGCCCTTTCAGACCTGAAAATACACCCTCAGACCGACTGGAGGCCCTTTCAGACCTGAAAATACACTCTCAGACCGACTGGAGGCCCTTTCAGACCTGCAAAATACACTCTCAGACCGACTGGAGGCCCTTTCAGACCTGAAAATACACTCTCAGACCGACTGGAGGCCCTTTCAGACCTGAAAATACACTCTCAGACCGACTGGAGGCCCTTTCAGACCTGAAATACACTCTCAGACCGACTGGAGGCCCTTTCAGACCTGAAAATACACCCTCAGACCGACTGGAGGCCCTTTCAGACCTGCAAAATACACTCTCAGACCGACTGGAGGCCCTTTCAGACCTGAAAATACACTCTCAGACCGACTGGAGGCCCTTTCAGACCTGAAAATACACTCTCAGACCGACTGGAGGCCCTTTCAGACCTGAAAATACACCCTCAGACCGACTGGAGGCCCTTTCAGACCTGAAAATACACTCTCAGACCGACTGGAGGCCCTTTCAGACCTGAAAATACACTCTCAGACCGACTGGAGGCCCTTTCAGACCTGAAAATACACTCTCAGACCGACTGGAGGCCCTTTCAGACCTGAAAATACACCCTCAGACCGACTGGAGGCCCTTTCAGACCTGAAAATACACTCTCAGACCGACTGGAGGCCCTTTCAGACCTGAAAATACACTCTCAGACCGACTGGAGGCCCTTTCAGACCTGAAAATACACTCTCAGACCGACTGGAGGCCCTTTCAGACCTGAAAATACACTCTCAGACCGACTGGAGGCCCTTTCAGACCTGAAAATACACTCTCAGACCGACTGGAGGCCCTTTCAGACCTGAAAATACACTCTCAGACCGACTGGAGGCCCTTTCAGACCTGAAAATACACTCTCAGACCGACTGGAGGCCCTTTCAGACCTGAAAATACACTCTCAGACCGACTGGAGGCCCTTTCAGACCTGAAAATACACCCTCAGACCGACTGGAGGCCCTTTCAGACCTGAAAATACACCCTCAGACCGACTGGAGGCCCTTTCAGACCTGAAAATACACTCTCAGACCGACTGGAGGCCCTTTCAGACCTGAAAATACACCCTCAGACCGACTGGAGGCCCTTTCAGACCTGAAAATACACCCTCAGACCGACTGGAGGCCCTTTCAGACCTGAAAATACACTCTCAGACCGACTGGAGGCCCTTTCAGACCTGCAAAATACACTCTCAGACCGACTGGAGGCCCTTTCAGACCTGAAAATACACTCTCAGACCGACTGGAGGCCCTTTCAGACCTGAAAATACACTCTCAGACCGACTGGAGGCCCTTTCAGACCTGAAAATACACTCTCAGACCGACTGGAGGCCCTTTCAGACCTGAAAATACACCCTCAGACCGACTGGAGGCCCTTTCAGACCTGAAAATACACTCTCAGACCGACTGGAGGCCCTTTCAGACCTGAAAATACACTCTCAGACCGACTGGAGGCCCTTTCAGACCTGAAAATACACCCTCAGACCGACTGGAGGCCCTTTCAGACCTGAAAATACACTCTCAGACCGACTGGAGGCCCTTTCAGACCTGAAAATACACCCTCAGACCGACTGGAGGCCCTTTCAGACCTGAAAATACACTCTCAGACCGACTGGAGGCCCTTTCAGACCTGAAAATACACCCTCAGACCGACTGGAGGCCCTTTCAGACCTGAAAATACACTCTCAGACCGACTGGAGGCCCTTTCAGACCTGAAAATACACCCTCAGACCGACTGGAGGCCCTTTCAGACCTGAAAATACACTCTCAGACCGACTGGAGGCCCTTTCAGACCTGAAAATACACTCTCAGACCGACTGGAGGCCCTTTCAGACCTGAAAATACACCCTCAGACCGACTGGAGGCCCTTTCAGACCTGAAAATACACCCTCAGACCGACTGGAGGCCCTTTCAGACCTGCAAAATACACTCTCAGACCGACTGGAGGCCCTTTCAGACCTGAAAATACACCCTCAGACCGACTGGAGGCCCTTTCAGACCTGAAAATACACCCTCAGACCGACTGGAGGCCCTTTCAGACCTGCAAAATACACTCTCAGACCGACTGGAGGCCCTTTCAGACCTGAAAATACACTCTCAGACCGACTGGAGGCCCTTTCAGACCTGCAAATACACTCTCAGACCGACTGGAGGCCCTTTCAGACCTGCAAAATACACTCTCAGACCGACTGGAGGCCCTTTCAGACCTGCAAAATACACTCTCAGACCGACTGGAGGCCCTTTCAGACCTGAAAATACACCCTCAGACCGACTGGAGGCCCTTTCAGACCTGAAAATACACCCTCAGACCGACTGGAGGCCCTTTCAGACCTGAAAATACACTCCTCAGACCGACTGGAGGCCCTTTCAGACCTGAAAATACACCCTCAGACCGACTGGAGGCCCTTTCAGACCTGCAAAATACACTCTCAGACCGACTGGAGGCCCTTTCAGACCTGCAAAATACACTCTCAGACCGACTGGAGGCCCTTTCAGACCTGAAAATACACCCTCAGACCGACTGGAGGCCCTTTCAGACCTGAAAATACACCCTCAGACCGACTGGAGGCCCTTTCAGACCTGCAAAATACACTCTCAGACCGACTGGAGGCCCTTTCAGACCTGCAAAATACACTCTCAGACCGACTGGAGGCCCTTTCAGACCTGAAAATACACCCTCAGACCGACTGGAGGCCCTTTCAGACCTGACAATACACTCTCAGACCGACTGGAGGCCCTTTCAGACCTGAAAATACACTCTCAGACCGACTGGAGGCCCTTTCAGACCTGCAAAATACACTCTCAGACCGACTGGAGGCCCTTTCAGACCTGAAAATACACCCTCAGACCGACTGGAGGCCCTTTCAGACCTGAAAATACACTCTCAGACCGACTGGAGGCCCTTTCAGACCTGCAAAATACACTCTCAGACCGACTGGAGGCCCTTTCAGACCTGAAAATACACTCTCAGACCGACTGGAGGCCCTTTCAGACCTGCAAAATACACTCTCAGACCGACTGGAGGCCCTTTCAGACCTGCAAAATACACTCTCAGACCGACTGGAGGCCCTTTCAGACCTGAAAATACACCCTCAGACCGACTGGAGGCCCTTTCAGACCTGAAAATACACTCTCAGACCGACTGGAGGCCCTTTCAGACCTGAAAATACACCCTCAGACCGACTGGAGGCCCTTTCAGACCTGAAAATACACTCTCAGACCGACTGGAGGCCCTTTCAGACCTGAAAATACACCCTCAGACCGACTGGAGGCCCTTTCAGACCTGAAAATACACTCTCAGACCGACTGGAGGCCCTTTCAGACCTGAAAATACACCCTCAGACCGACTGGAGGCCCTTTCAGACCTGAAAATACACTCTCAGACCGACTGGAGGCCCTCTCAGACCTGAAAATACACTCTCAGACCGACTGGAGGCCCTTTCAGACCTGAAAATACACCCTCAGACCGACTGGAGGCCCTTTCAGACCTGAAAATACACCCTCAGACCGACTGGAGGCCCTTTCAGACCTGAAAATACACTCTCAGACCGACTGGAGGCCCTTTCAGACCTGAAAATACACCCTCAGACCGACTGGAGGCCCTTTCAGACCTGAAAATACACCCTCAGACCGACTGGAGGCCCTTTCAGACCTGAAAATACACTCTCAGACCGACTGGAGGCCCTTTCAGACCTGAAAATACACTCTCAGACCGACTGGAGGCCCTCTCAGGCCTGAAAATACACCCTCAGACCGACTGGAGGCCCTTTCAGACCTGAAAATACACTCTCAGACCGACTGGAGGCCCTTTCAGACCTGAAAATACACCCTCAGACCGACTGGAGGCCCTTTCAGACCTGAAAATACACCCTCAGACCGACTGGAGGCCCTTTCAGACCTGAAAATACACCCTCAGACCGACTGGAGGCCCTTTCAGACCTGAAAATACACCCTCAGACCGACTGGAGGCCCTTTCAGACCTGCAAAATACACCCTCAGACCGACTGGAGGCCCTTTCAGACCTGAAAATACACCCTCAGACCGACTGGAGGCCCTTTCAGACCTGAAAATACACTCTCAGACCGACTGGAGGCCCTTTCAGACCTGAAAATACACCCTCAGACCGACTGGAGGCCCTTTCAGACCTGCAAAATACACTCTCAGACCGACTGGAGGCCCTTTCAGACCTGAAAATACACTCTCAGACCGACTGGAGGCCCTTTCAGACCTGAAAATACACTCTCAGACCGACTGGAGGCCCTTTCAGACCTGCAAAATACACCCTCAGACCGACTGGAGGCCCTTTCAGACCTGAAAATACACTCTCAGACCGACTGGAGGCCCTTTCAGACCTGAAAATACACCCTCAGACCGACTGGAGGCCCTTTCAGACCTGCAAAATACACTCTCAGACCGACTGGAGGCCCTTTCAGACCTGAAAATACACTCTCAGACCGACTGGAGGCCCTTTCAGACCTGCAAAATACACCCTCAGACCGACTGGAGGCCCTTTCAGACCTGAAAATACACTCTCAGACCGACTGGAGGCCCTTTCAGACCTGAAAATACACTCTCAGACCGGCTGGAGGCCCTTTCAGACCTGAAAATACACTCTCAGACCGACTGGAGGCCCTTTCAGACCTGAAAATACACTCTCAGACCGACTGGAGGCCCTTTCAGACCTGAAAATACACCCTCAGACCGACTGGAGGCCCTTTCAGACCTGAAAATACACTCTCAGACCGACTGGAGGCCCTTTCAGACCTGAAAATACACCCTCAGACCGACTGGAGGCCCTTTCAGACCTGAAAATACACTCTCAGACCGACTGGAGGCCCTTTCAGACCTGCAAAATACACCCTCAGACCGACTGGAGGCCCTTTCAGACCTGAAAATACACTCTCAGACCGACTGGAGGCCCTTTCAGACCTGAAAATACACTCTCAGACCGACTGGAGGCCCTTTCAGACCTGAAAATACACTCTCAGACCGACTGGAGGCCCTTTCAGACCTGAAAATACACTCTCAGACCGACTGGAGGCCCTTTCAGACCTGAAAATACACCCTCAGACCGACTGGAGGCCCTTTCAGACCTGAAAATACACTCTCAGACCGACTGGAGGCCCTTTCAGACCTGAAAATACACCCTCAGACCGACTGGAGGCCCTTTCAGACCTGAAAATACACTCTCAGACCGACTGGAGGCCCTTTCAGACCTGCAAAATACACCCTCAGACCGACTGGAGGCCCTTTCAGACCTGAAAATACACTCTCAGACCGACTGGAGGCCCTTTCAGACCTGAAAATACACTCTCAGACCGACTGGAGGCCCTTTCAGACCTGAAAATACACCCTCAGACCGACTGGAGGCCCTTTCAGACCTGAAAATACACTCTCAGACCGACTGGAGGCCCTTTCAGACCTGAAAATACACCCTCAGACCGACTGGAGGCCCTTTCAGACCTGAAAATACACTCTCAGACCGACTGGAGGCCCTTTCAGACCTGCAAATACACCCTCAGACCGACTGGAGGCCCTTTCAGACCTGAAAATACACTCTCAGACCGACTGGAGGCCCTTTCAGACCTGAAAATACACCCTCAGACCGACTGGAGGCCCTTTCAGACCTGAAATACACTCTCAGACCGACTGGAGGCCCTTTCAGACCTGAAAATACACCCTCAGACCGACTGGAGGCCCTTTCAGACCTGAAATACACTCTCAGACCGACTGGAGGCCCTTTCAGACCTGAAAATACACCCTCAGACCGACTGGAGGCCCTTTCAGACCTGAAAATACACTCTCAGACCGACTGGAGGCCCTTTCAGACCTGAAAATACACTCTCAGACCGACTGGAGGCCCTTTCAGACCTGAAAATACACTCTCAGACCGACTGGAGGCCCTTTCAGACCTGAAAATACACTCTCAGACCGACTGGAGGCCCTTTCAGACCTGAAAATACACTCTCAGACCGACTGGAGGCCCTTTCAGACCTGAAAATACACCCTCAGACCGACTGGAGGCCCTTTCAGACCTGAAAATACACTCTCAGACCGACTGGAGGCCCTTTCAGACCTGAAAATACACCCTCAGACCGACTGGAGGCCCTTTCAGACCTGAAATACACTCTCAGACCGACTGGAGGCCCTTTCAGACCTGAAAATACACTCTCAGACCGACTGGAGGCCCTTTCAGACCTGCAAATACACTCTCAGACCGACTGGAGGCCCTTTCAGACCTGCAAATACACTCTCAGACCGACTGGAGGCCCTTTCAGACCTGAAAATACACTCTCAGACCGACTGGAGGCCCTTTCAGACCTGAAAATACACTCTCAGACCGACTGGAGGCCCTTTCAGACCTGAAAATACACTCTCAGACCGACTGGAGGCCCTTTCAGACCTGCAAAATACACTCTCAGACCGACTGGAGGCCCTTTCAGACCTGCAAATACACTCTCAGACCGACTGGAGGCCCTTTCAGACCTGCAAAATACACTCTCAGACCGACTGGAGGCCCTTTCAGACCTGAAAATACACTCTCAGACCGACTGGAGGCCCTTTCAGACCTGAAAATACACTCTCAGACCGACTGGAGGCCCTTTCAGACCTGAAAATACACTCTCAGACCGACTGGAGGCCCTTTCAGACCTGAAAATACACTCTCAGACCGACTGGAGGCCCTTTCAGACCTGCAAATACACTCTCAGACCGACTGGAGGCCCTTTCAGACCTGCAAATACACTCTCAGACCGACTGGAGGCCCTTTCAGACCTGAAAATACACCCTCAGACCGACTGGAGGCCCTTTCAGACCTGAAAATACACTCTCAGACCGACTGGAGGCCCTTTCAGACCTGCAAAATACACTCTCAGACCGACTGGAGGCCCTTTCAGACCTGAAAATACACTCTCAGACCGACTGGAGGCCCTTTCAGACCTGCAAAATACACTCTCAGACCGACTGGAGGCCCTTTCAGACCTGAAAATACACTCTCAGACCGACTGGAGGCCCTTTCAGACCTGCAAAATACACTCTCAGACCGACTGGAGGCCCTTTCAGACCTGCAAATACACTCTCAGACCGACTGGAGGCCCTTTCAGACCTGAAAATACACTCTCAGACCGACTGGAGGCCCTTTCAGACCTGAACATACACTCTCAGACCGACTGGAGGCCCTTTCAGACCTGAACATACACTCTCAGACCGACTGGAGGCCCTTTCAGACCTGAAAATACACTCTCAGACCGACTGGAGGCCCTTTCAGACCTGAAAATACACTCTCAGACCGACTGGAGGCCCTTTCAGACCTGAAAATACACTCTCAGACCGACTGGAGGCCCTTTCAGACCTGAAAATACACTCTCAGACCGACTGGAGGCCCTTTCAGACCTGAAAATACACTCTCAGACCGACTGGAGGCCCTTTCAGACCTGAAAATACACTCTCAGACCGACTGGAGGCCCTTTCAGACCTGAAAATACACTCTCAGACCGACTGGAGGCCCTTTCAGACCTGAAAATACACTCTCAGACCGACTGGAGGCCCTTTCAGACCTGAAAATACACTCTCAGACCGACTGGAGGCCCTTTCAGACCTGAAAATACACTCTCAGACCGACTGGAGGCCCTTTCAGACCTGAAAATACACTCTCAGACCGACTGGAGGCCCTTTCAGACCTGAAAATACACTCTCAGACCGACTGGAGGCCCTTTCAGACCTGAAAATACACTCTCAGACCGACTGGAGGCCCTTTCAGACCTGAAAATACACTCTCAGACCGACTGGAGGCCCTTTCAGACCTGAAAATACACTCTCAGACCGACTGGAGGCCCTTTCAGACCTGAAAATACACTCTCAGACCGACTGGAGGCCCTTTCAGACCTGAAAATACACTCTCAGACCGACTGGAGGCCCTTTCAGACCTGAAAATACACTCTCAGACCGACTGGAGGCCCTTTCAGACCTGAAAATACACTCTCAGACCGACTGGAGGCCCTTTCAGACCTGAAAATACACTCTCAGACCGACTGGAGGCCCTTTCAGACCTGAAAATACACTCTCAGACCGACTGGAGGCCCTTTCAGACCTGAAAATACACTCTCAGACCGACTGGAGGCCCTTTCAGACCTGAAAATACACTCTCAGACCGACTGGAGGCCCTTTCAGACCTGAAATACACTCTCAGACCGACTGGAGGCCCTTTCAGACCTGAAAATACACTCTCAGACCGACTGGAGGCCCTTTCAGACCTGAAAATACACTCTCAGACCGACTGGAGGCCCTTTCAGACCTGAAAATACACTCTCAGACCGACTGGAGGCCCTTTCAGACCTGCAAAATACACCCTCAGACCGACTGGAGGCCCTTTCAGACCTGCAAAATACACCCTCAGACCGACTGGAGGCCCTTTCAGACCTGAAAATACACTCTCAGACCGACTGGAGGCCCTTTCAGACCTGAAAATACACTCTCAGACCGACTGGAGGCCCTTTCAGACCTGCAAAATACACCCTCAGACCGACTGGAGGCCCTTTCAGACCTGCAAAATACACCCTCAGACCGACTGGAGGCCCTTTCAGACCTGAAAATACACTCTCAGACCGACTGGAGGCCCTTTCAGACCTGAAAATACACTCTCAGACCGACTGGAGGCCCTTTCAGACCTGAAAATACACTCTCAGACCGACTGGAGGCCCTTTCAGACCTGAAAATACACTCTCAGACCGACTGGAGGCCCTTTCAGACCTGAAAATACACTCTCAGACCGACTGGAGGCCCTTTCAGACCTGAAAATACACTCTCAGACCGACTGGAGGCCCTTTCAGACCTGAACATACACTCTCAGACCGACTGGAGGTCCTTTCAGACCTGAAAATACACCCTCAGACCGACTGGAGGCCCTTTCAGACCTGAAAATACACTCTCAGACCGACTGGAGGCCCTTTCAGACCTGAAAATACACCCTCAGACCGACGGGAGGCCCTTTCAGACCTGAAAATACACTCTCAGACCGACTGGAGGCCCTTTCAGACCTGAAAATACACTCTCAGACCGACTGGAGGCCCTTTCAGACCTGAAAATACACTCTCAGACCGACTGGAGGCCCTTTCAGACCTGCAAAATACACTCTCAGACCGACTGGAGGCCCTTTCAGACCTGCAAAATACACTCTCAGACCGACTGGAGGCCCTTTCAGACCTGAAAATACACTCTCAGACCGACTGGAGGCCCTTTCAGACCTGCAAAATACACTCTCAGACCGACTGGAGGCCCTTTCAGACCTGCAAAATACACTCTCAGACCGACTGGAGGCCCTTTCAGACCTGCAAAATACACTCTCAGACCGACTGGAGGCCCTTTCAGACCTGAAAATACACTCTCAGACCGACTGGAGGCCCTTTCAGACCTGCAAATACACTCTCAGACCGACTGGAGGCCCTTTCAGACCTGAAAATACACCCTCAGACCGACTGGAGGCCCTTTCAGACCTGAAAATACACTCTCAGACCGACTGGAGGCCCTTTCAGACCTGAAAATACACTCTCAGACCGACTGGAGGCCCTTTCAGACCTGCAAAATACACTCTCAGACCGACTGGAGGCCCTTTCAGACCTGCAAAATACACTCTCAGACCGACTGGAGGCCCTTTCAGACCTGCAAAATGACACTCTCAGACCGACTGGAGGCCCTTTCAGACCTGAAAATACACTCTCAGACCGACTGGAGGCCCTTTCAGACCTGCAAATACACTCTCAGACCGACTGGAGGCCCTTTCAGACCTGCAAAATACACTCTCAGACCGACTGGAGGCCCTTTCAGACCTGCAAAATACACTCTCAGACCGACTGGAGGCCCTTTCAGACCTGCAAAATACACTCTCAGACCGACTGGAGGCCCTTTCAGACCTGAAAATACACCCTCAGACCGACTGGAGGCCCTTTCAGACCTGCAAAATACACTCTCAGACCGACTGGAGGCCCTTTCAGACCTGCAAAAACGCTCTCAGACCGACTGGAGGCCCTTTCAGACCTGAAAATACACTCTCAGACCGACTGGAGGCCCTTTCAGACCTGCAAATACACTCTCAGACCGACTGGAGGCCCTTTCAGACCTGCAAATACACTCTCAGACCGACTGGAGGCCCTTTCAGACCTGCAAATACACTCTCAGACCGACTGGAGGCCCTTTCAGACCTGAAAATACACTCTCAGACCGACTGGAGGCCCTTTCAGACCTGAAAATACACTCTCAGACCGACTGGAGGCCCTTTCAGACCTGAAAATACACTCTCAGACCGACTGGAGGCCCTTTCAGACCTGAAAATACACTCTCAGACCGACTGGAGGCCCTTTCAGACCTGAAAATACACTCTCAGACCGACTGGAGGCCCTTTCAGACCTAAAAATACACTCTCAGACCGACTGGAGGCCCTTTCAGACCTGAAAATACACTCTCAGACCGACTGGAGGCCCTTTCAGACCTGAAAATACACTCTCAGACCGACTGGAGGCCCTTTCAGACCTGAAAATACACTCTCAGGACCGACTGGAGGCCCTTTCAGACCTGCAAAATACACTCTCAGACCGACTGGAGGCCCTTTCAGACCTGAAAATACACCCTCAGACCGACTGGAGGCCCTTTCAGACCTGAAAATACACTCTCAGACCGACTGGAGGCCCTTTCAGACCTGCAAAATACACTCTCAGACCGACTGGAGGCCCTTTCAGACCTGCAAAATACACTCTCAGACCGACTGGAGGCCCTTTCAGACCTGAAAATACACTCTCAGACCGACTGGAGGCCCTTTCAGACCTGCAAAATACACTCTCAGACCGACTGGAGGCCCTTTCAGACCTGCAAAATACACTCTCAGACCGACTGGAGGCCCTTTCAGACCTGCAAAATACACTCTCAGACCGACTGGAGGCCCTTTCAGACCTGAAAATACACTCTCAGACCGACTGGAGGCCCTTTCAGACCTGCAAATACACTCTCAGACCGACTGGAGGCCCTTTCAGACCTGAAAATACACCCTCAGACCGACTGGAGGCCCTTTCAGACCTGAAAATACACTCTCAGACCGACTGGAGGCCCTTTCAGACCTGAAAATACACTCTCAGACCGACTGGAGGCCCTTTCAGACCTGCAAAATACACTCTCAGACCGACTGGAGGCCCTTTCAGACCTGCAAAATACACTCTCAGACCGACTGGAGGCCCTTTCAGACCTGCAAAATACACTCTCAGACCGACTGGAGGCCCTTTCAGACCTGCAAAATACACTCTCAGACCGACTGGAGGCCCTTTCAGACCTGCAAAATACACTCTCAGACCGACTGGAGGTCCTTTCAGACCTGCAAAATACACTCTCAGACCGACTGGAGGCCCTTTCAGACCTGCAAAATACACTCTCAGACCGACTGGAGGCCCTTTCAGACCTGCAAAATACACTCTCAGACCGACTGGAGGCCCTTTCAGACCTGAAAATACACCCTCAGACCGACTGGAGGCCCTTTCAGACCTGCAAAATACACTCTCAGACCGACTGGAGGCCCTTTCAGACCTGCAAAAACGCTCTCAGACCGACTGGAGGCCCTTTCAGACCTGAAAATACACTCTCAGACCGACTGGAGGCCCTTTCAGACCTGCAAATACACTCTCAGACCGACTGGAGGCCCTTTCAGACCTGCAAATACACTCTCAGACCGACTGGAGGCCCTTTCAGACCTGCAAATACACTCTCAGACCGACTGGAGCCCTTTCAGACCTGAAAATACACTCTCAGACCGACTGGAGGCCCTTTCAGACCTGAAAATACACTCTCAGACCGACTGGAGGCCCTTTCAGACCTGAAAATACACTCTCAGACCGACTGGAGGCCCTTTCAGACCTGAAAATACACTCTCAGACCGACTGGAGGCCCTTTCAGACCTGAAAATACACTCTCAGACCGACTGGAGGCCCTTTCAGACCTGAAAATACACTCTCAGACCGACTGGAGGCCCTTTCAGACCTGAAAATACACTCTCAGACCGACTGGAGGCCCTTTCAGACCTGAAAATACACTCTCAGACCGACTGGAGGCCCTTTCAGACCTGCAAAATACACTCTCAGACCGACTGGAGGCCCTTTCAGACCTGCAAAATACACTCTCAGACCGACTGGAGGCCCTTTCAGACCTGCAAAATACACTCTCAGACCGACTGGAGGCCCTTTCAGACCTGAAAATACACTCTCAGACCGACTGGAGGCCCTTTCAGACCTGCAAATACACTCTCAGACCGACTGGAGGCCCTTTCAGACCTGAAAATACACCCTCAGACCGACTGGAGGCCCTTTCAGACCTGAAAATACACTCTCAGACCGACTGGAGGCCCTTTCAGACCTGAAAATACACTCTCAGACCGACTGGAGGCCCTTTCAGACCTGCAAAATACACTCTCAGACCGACTGGAGGCCCTTTCAGACCTGCAAAATACATTCTCAGACCGACTGGAGGCCCTTTCAGACCTGCAAAATACACTCTCAGACCGACTGGAGGCCCTTTCAGACCTGCAAAATACACTCTCAGACCGACTGGAGGCCCTTTCAGACCTGCAAAATACACTCTCAGACCGACTGGAGGCCCTTTCAGACCTGCAAAATACACTCTCAGACCGACTGGAGGCCCTTTCAGACCTGCAAAATACACTCTCAGACCGACTGGAGGCCCTTTCAGACCTGCAAAATACACTCTCAGACCGACTGGAGGCCCTTTCAGACCTGCGAAATACACTCTCAGACCGACTGGAGGCCCTTTCATACCTGCAAAATACACTCTCAGACCGACTGGAGGCCCTTTCAGACCTGCAAAAACGCTCTCAGACCGACTGGAGGCCCTTTCAGACCTGAAAATACACTCTCAGACCGACTGGAGGCCCTTTCAGACCTGCAAATACACTCTCAGACCGACTGGAGGCCCTTTCAGACCTGCAAATGCACTCTCAGACCGACTGGAGGCCCTTTCAGACCTGCAAATACACTCTCAGACCGACTGGAGGCCCTTTCAGACCTGAAAATACACTCTCAGACCGACTGGAGGCCCTTTCAGACCTGAAAATACACTCTCAGACCGACTGGAGGCCCTTTCAGACCTGAAAATACACTCTCAGACCGACTGGAGGCCCTTTCAGACCTGCAAAAACACTCGGGGCCCTTTTCAGCTCGAGGGCCCCTTGACGTCTGATGTGTCCCCCGAAATTTGTCCTTGATCCGCCCCTGCCTGACATGACTTTGATCTGCTATGTTTTGTCTTGGGTTGGTTTCACCTGCCTTCCTGTAACAGGACGTCACATAGCCTGACCTGACCTGAAAGGCTCCGAGCTAACATACTCTGACTTGTCACATAGCCTGACCTGACCTGAAAGGCTCCGAGCTAACATACCCTGACTTGTCACATAGCCTGACCTGACCTGAAAGGCTCCGAGCTAACATACCCTGACTTGTCACATAGCCTGACCTGACCTGAAAGGCTCCGAGCCAACGCACACTGACTTGTCACATAGCCTGACCTGACCTGAAACGCTCCTAGCTAACACACACTGACTTGTCACATAGCCTGACCTGACCTGAAAGGCTCCGAGCTAGCACACACTGACTTGTCACATAGCCTGACCTGACCTGAAAGGCTCCGAGCTAACACACACTGACTTGTCACATAGCCTGACCTGACCTGAAAGGCTCCGAGCTAACACACACTGACTTGTCACGAGCTTTCCCGACCTGACTTACCGTAACCTGTCCTGCCCCACCGCGTTCTGCCATGTCTTGTCCAACTTTGACTTGACCTGACCTGACCTGACCTGACCTGACCTGACCTGACCTTAGCTGAACTGACCTGATTTGACCTGACCTGAACTGACCTGACTTGACCTGACCTGACCTGACCTGACCTGACCTGACCTGACCTGACCTGACCTCAGCTGACCTGACCTGCCCTGACCTGGCCTGACCTGAGCTGAGCTTACCTGACCTGCCCTGTCCTGACCTGACCTGCCCTGACCTGATCTGACCTGACCTGACCTGACCTCAGCTGATCTGACATGAGCTGACCTGACCTCAGCTGAGATGACCTGACCTTCCCTGACCTGACCTGACCTGACCTGACCTGACCTGACCTGACCTGGCCTGCCCTGCCCTGCCTTGCCCTGCCCTGATCTGCCCTGACCTGATCTGACCTTGAGCTGACCTGAGCTGACCTGACCTGACCTGACCTGACCTCAGCTGAGCTGACCTGACCTGACCTGATCTGACCTGAGCTGACCTGAGCTGACCTGAGCTGACCTGAGCTGACCTGAGCTGACCTGACCTGCCCTGACCTGATCTGACCTGCCCTGCCCTGACCTGATCTGCCCTGACATGATCTGCCCTGACCTGCCCTGCCCTGACCTGACCTGACCTGACTTGAGTTGACCTGACCTGACCTTCCCTGCCCTGCCCTGCCCTTCCCTGCCCTGCCCTGCCCTGACCTGAGCTGAGCTGACCTGCCCTGACCTGAGCTGACCTGAGCTGACCTGAGCTGCCCTGACCTTCCCTGACCTTCCCTGACCTTCCCTGACCTTCCCTGACCTTCCCTGACCTTCCCTGACCTGATCTGACCTGATCTGACCTGACCTGAGCTGAGCTGACCTGACCTGACCTGACCTGACTTGATATGCCCTGACCTGATCTGACCTGATCTGACCTGAGCTGACCGACCTGCGGCAGAGGCGGTCCGTGCCCGACGCTCGCTGCAGCGTCGCTCCTGGACCAGTGAAGGGCTCGATGTGGAGGAGGTGCGACTTCGCCAGGCTCGCAAACTCCTCTGGAACCGTACTCTTCAGGTGGTCACCATTCACGTAAGTTGGAGAAACTTGTCCTGGTAAGGTGTGGTAGGCATTACGAGATGCGGATAATCCAACGAAGAGTCCGCCCGGCTTGAACGGCTTTTTCTGATGTTCAAACCCTGGCCAACCGACAATACCCGTCAATACCAGCCAACCGACAATACCCGTCAATACCCGCCAACCGACAATACCCGTCAATACCCGCCAACCGACAATACCCGTCAATACCCGCCAACCGACAATACCCGTCAATACCCGCCAACCGACAATACCCGCCAACCGACAATACCCGTCAATACCCGCCAACCGACAATACCCGTCAATACCCGCCAACCGACAATACCCGTCAATACCCGCCAACCGACAATACCCGCCAACCGACAATACCCGTCAATACCCGCCAACTGACAATACCCGTCAATACCCGTCAACCGACAATACCCGTCAATACCCGCCAACCGACAATACCCGTCAATACCCGCCAACCGACAATACCCGTCAATACCCGCCAACCGACAATACCCGTCAATACCCGCCAACCGACAATACCCGCCAACCGACAATACCCGCCAACCGACAATACCCGTCAATACCCGCCAACCGACAATACCCGTCAATACCCGCCAACCGACAATACCCGTCAATACCCGCCAACCGACAATACCCGCCAACCGACAATACCCGTCAATACCCGCCAACCGACAATACCCGTCAATACCCGCCAACCGACAATACCCGTCAATACCCGCCAACTGACAATACCCGTCAATACCCGCTAACTGACAATACCCGTCAATACCCGCCAACTGACAATACCCGTCAATACCCGCCAACCGACAATACCCGACAATACCCGCCAACCGACAATACCCGTCAATACCCGCCAACCGACAATACCCGTCAATACCCGCCAACCGACAATACCAGTCAATACCCGCCAGCCGACAATACCCGTCAATACCCGCCAACCGACAATACCCGTCAATACCCGCCAACCGACAATACCCGACAATACCCGCCAACCGACAATACCCGTCAATACCCGCCAACCGACAATACCCGTCAATACCCGCCAACTGACAATACCCGTCAATACCCGCCAACTGACAATACCTGTCAATATCCGCCAACCGACAATACCCGTCAATACCCGCCAACTGACAATACCCGTCAATACCCGCCAACCGACAATACCCGTCAATACCCGCCAACTGACAATAGCCGTCAATACCCGCCAACCGACAATACCTGTCAATATCCGCCAACCGACAATACCCGTCAATACCCGCCAACTGACAATAGCCGTCAATACCCGCCAACCGACAATACCCGTCAATACCCGCCAACCGACGATACCCGTCAATACCCGCCAACTGACAATACCTGTCAATATCCGCCAACCGACAATACCCGTCAATACCCGCCAACTGACAATACCCGTCAATACCCGCCAACCGACAATACCCGTCAATACCCGCCAACCGACAATACCCGTCAATATCCGCCAACCGACAACACCCGTCAATACCCGCCAACCGACAATACCCGTCAATACCCGCTAACTGACAATACCCGTCAATACCCGCCAACTGACAATACCTGTCAATATCCGCCAACCGACAATACCCGTCAATACCCGCCAACTGACAATACCCGTCAATACCCGCCAACTGACAATACCTGTCAATATCCGCCAACCGACAATACCCGTCAATACCCGCCAACTGACAATACCCGTCAATACCCGCCAACCGACAATACCCGTCAATACCCGCCAACTGACAATACTGGAGTGCTTACTTTTTGTTTGTTTCCAGAGGCCACCGTTCATCATTTTACAAATGGCCGAAGATGGCAAATCAATATTGGGGGCACACGGCTTCTGCTTTGAAATGCTGAATGCTCTGCAGGAAAAATATGGCTTTAGGTAAGACACCGCTCGCGCCTAACTGGAGCCAGACAGCATACAGATTGAAGGCCGCCTAGACGCGCTCCTGTCTTATGTAGATAGTAATAATGGAATTCAACTTATTTTGGGAGGGAGGACTGACCGTAACATTCACTCGGAATCAATATTTCCGCTCTGTCACGTCTGTGAGCCCGCCGTTGGCCGTAGTGACCTGCCAGCTCTTGGCCAGCTTTGCAGCTTTGCACAGTGTTGCACAGGGTGGTGGCGGCCGGCCGCCACCAGGAACATGTCCGAACTTTGGACGGCTGTTGTTTGATGACCACTGACTTATTCCACTGGTGGGGAAATGTCTCGGTACTGACAGACGACGCTGGCACGCCAACAGGCAGGAAGAAAGCCGGCGGGCTCACGCTCAATGGGCCGTGGTGTTCGCCCAAAAGGAGTCCAATCAGGCATTCTGGACTATCAATGCAATCCTTTTCGTTAAATGCAACTCTGCGTCATCAGAGTTGAAGTACCTATTGGAGTTGAAGTGAAACTAAGTGATGTAAAAATTAGGTTAACTCGTTTACTAAGGATTTACTTCTTATTATGCACTATGTACTAATATGTAGGTGCATATCTACTATGATTTTATGCCTCCTTAGCTTCAAACAATGCCATGAGTCAGCTCCTAAACATTCAATATGTTATGATCCTTCAAACAAGCCAAATATCGGTCACACCGAGCGATGAGTTGACCTTTGTTGAGCGAGCTTTGTTGTTGACCTTTGTTGACCTTTGTTGAGCGACCTTCAGGGGTGAAACTTTGTATACTTTTGAGGATGCACTTGCACCCCCATGTTGAATTTTGCATCCCCAATGTTCCTTTTGCACCCCCAATGTGTATTTGCTAAGGAGGCCTCCTTACAAAAAATAGGCCCCTAGGGAGGACAGGAGGCTCTTCTGTGTTTGCAGGAGGCCCCTCTGCGTTTAAAGGAGGCTCCCCTGTGCTTAAATGAGGCCCTGTGTGCTTGAAGGAGGTTCCTCTGTGCTTAAAGGAGGCCGTGCTTAAAGGAGGCCAACTGTGCATAAAAGAGCCTCCTGTGTTTAAAGGAGGCCCTCTGTGCTTTAAGGAGGCCCTCTGTGCTTCAAGGAGGCCCCCTGTTCTTGAAGGAGGCCCCTCTGTGCTTGAAAGAGGCCCCTCTGTGCTTAAATGAGGACCCCCTGTGCTTGAAGGAGGTCCCTCTGTACTTGTAGGGCCCCTCTGCTCTTAAAGGAGGCTCCTGTGCTTAAAGCATGCCCCCTGTGTATGAAGGAGGCCCATCTGCGCTTAAAGGAGGCCCCCTCTGCTTGAAAGAGGCCCATCTTTGCTTAAAGGAGTCCCCCTGTGCTTGAAGGAGGCCCCCTGTGCTTGAAGGAGGCCCCTCTGTACTTAAAGGAGGCCCCTCTGTACTTAAAGGATGCCTCTGTGCTTAAATGAGGCCCATTTGTGCTTAAAATAGGCCTGCGCTTAAAACAGCCCTCCCCTGTGCTTGAAGGAGGCCCCCTGTGTTTAGAGGACCCTGTGCTTGACGGAGGCAACTCTGCGCTTAAAAGAGGCCCCCTGTGCTTGAAGGAGGTCCCCATGTGCTTGAAGGAGGCCCCTCTGGGCTTAAAGGAGGCCCTCTGTGCTTAAAGGAGGTACCTCTGTGCTTAAAGGAGACCCCACTGTGCTTGAAGGCTCTGTGCTTGAAGGAGGCGCCTCTGTACTTGAAGGAGGTCCCTCTGTGCTTAAACCCTATTCCCTGCGGGGGCAGATTCTGCCCCTCTCGGTGGTTTTTCACTTGCCGCTTCTAAACCGTTAGAAGCGGCAAGTCCTGAAACTTTGTGACTTTTCCCAAAATTAAATGGCGCGTTTTGGGTCGCAATTTTGACAAAATCGGTCCAGCAGAGGCGGTTCTAGGCTCTTGTTTTGGGAAGGGTCTTACGAATGCGGATTTGCGGCGCATACTTCCTTCGTGGTTTGCAATGCAATACATGCGTCAGAAACAATTTCAATGCAATATGCATCATAGATACTGGGATTGTACATATTTTGTGGGCAGATGCGCACTCAGGAAAAAATGGGAGGGGATACCCACCCTCAAATTAGGTCCAACTTCAAATTAGTAAGATGATAAAAGCGTTACGTGCATGGTGCCCCCATGTTTTTTCCTGGACCCGTCTATGCGCATTATATCAAATTTAACAAATCCAGCATATAATTCCCACATGTGACATTCATGTCGTCCCAAACAATCACGAACAGCACATATTTTTTTCTTCAGAAAATCCCCCCATTTTACATTCCCTGAATACGCCTATGATTTTTATTTTGTTTTCTTGTCTTTTGATATATTAAAAACCAGTACATTTGAAGCTAAAAAATGTTTGGGGAATGAATATTGGTCGAGCCACATGGCCGCAATGACCTTTCAAACAACACCCAAAATTTTCGGATTTTTTTGTCCCCTGGCCCCATTTTTTAACAAAACAAAAATTTCGGAGTCCAAAAACAGAAATCTTGTCCTAACGAATCGAATGGCGTTTTCCCCATCGAAATCGACTGAGCGGTTCTCGAGATCTCTGGGGGGGGGGGGCAGAATCTGCCCCACCCCCGCAGGTTAACGTAATTCTGGCCGCCCGCAGGGAATAGGGTTAACCCTATTCCCTGCGGGGGCAGATTCTGGCCCTCCCGGTGGTTTTTCACTTGCCGCTTCTAAACCGTTAATGCTAGCGTCCTGAAACTTTGTGACTTTTCCCAAAATTGAATAACGCGTGTTGTGTTAAAATTATGAAAAAATAGGTCCAGCAGAAGCGGTTCCAGGCTCCTGTTTTGGGGAGGGTGTTACGAACGCGGTTTTGCGGCGTATACTTTATTTGTGGTTTGCAGTGCAATAAATGCGTCAGAAACAATTTCAATGCAATATGCATCATAGATACTGGGATTTTACATATTTTTTGGGCAGAGGCGCACTCAGGATAAAACAAATGGGAGGTAATACCCACCCTTAAATTAGGTCCAACTTCAAATTAGTAAGATGATAAAAGCGTTACGCGCATGGTGCCCCCATGTTTTTCCTGGATCTGCCTATGCGCAATATATCAAATTTAACAAATTACAGCATATAATGTCCACATGTGACGTTCATGTCGTCCCAAACAATCACGAACAGCACATATTGTTTTTTTTTCTCTCAGAAGATCCCCCCATTTTACATTCCCTGAGTACGCCTATTATTTTTATTTTGTTTTGTGTCTTTTGATATATTAAAGACCAGTACATTTGAAGCTCAAAAACGTTTAGGGCATGCAAATCGGTTGAGCCACATGGCCGCAATGACCTTTCATAAACACCCAAAATTGTAGGATTTTTTGCCCCCTGGCCCCCATTTTTTTAACAAAACAAAAATGTCGGGGTCCAAAAAGAGAGATCTTGTCATGACGCATCGAATTGCGTTTTCTCCATCGATATCGACCGAGCGGTTCTCGAGATCTCTGGGGGGGGGGGGGGCAGAATCTGCCCCCGCAGGTTAACGTAATTCTGGCCGCCCGCAGGGAATGGGGTTAAAGGAGGACGTTCTGTGATTAAATGGGGCCGCTCTGTGCTTAAAAGAGGCCATCTGTACTGAACCCGCGCCCGGTGGGCCTCTGTTACATTTTCGCCCTGGTGGGGGGGGGGGGGGGGGGCAAAATTAACCCCCGCCCTCTCATTACAAAAATAAAAGGGCTAGAAAGACGCTGAAAAAACAACATTCAAAAGCTCTTGACAAGAGCATTCGAAATTACGTCAAGTATTGTTTGGCTCAGGTCAATATTGAGGTCACCAGAGGTCATCAAAGGTCAGATATTCCAGTTTTAGGACTTCGCTTCGAACACCCTCAAATGTATCGGTAACTATGATAGTTAAGAACAAACGGAGAATAGCAATCGATACCTCTTGACAAATGAAAAAAATGCAATTTGTGTCCTCAAATTTTAGCTCAGGTCAATAATTTAGACTCCAGAGGTCACCAAAGGTCACAAGGGCATTTTCCCACAAAAAGTATTTAATAACTTTGTATCGGTTAAACATAGAACAATAATTTTAACACCGACGTATTGTTCTCGTCAAGGCACTTCGAAACATGTCAATGGTGACCTGGTTAGGTCAACTTCAAAATTTGACCTCAGGTCAAGGTGACCCAGGTAAGTTTACAGCAACAAAGACGACAGCTCGATTCCTATGGCTTCTGACTTCATGGCTCATTCAGTCCCTACTCCCTCTTGTACGGCCTTGATTTAGTACATTTGGTCTAGTTATCTCAGCTGACCTAGGAGGCAAACCGTCCTTGAGCAGTGTCATCTAGGAAATATTATTTAATAATATAAAAAAAACATGTTTGGTTAAAAAATTGTGTAATTAATTTGACACAAATTAGCAAATCGTAAATATTGTAAGACAAAATATATGAATCAATACATGCCGAGCAATGAATTGTACATTTTTTTTATGACTAAAACATCCACTATGTTTCTCAATAGGTACCTTGTCGGCTGAACAAACCGCAGGCATTTTACTTCACAAACAAACGGACACGCGTCTAAAAATCTTGTTTGTGTACTGCGGCGGACGGCGCTGTACTATTATACTCCGTCTGCCAGCCTTGTGCAGTGCTGCTTCAAATATCCGCCTTGAAGTTTGGACTGTAATGTGTGTCTGTTCTTCGAGTGGAAATTGACCTTCTGTCCACCCTTCTAAATATAGTGCACGCAAGTCGCTGATCGGACACAAATGATGTTTTCCATAGCTTAGTACCTTGGAGGTTAGCCCGGCAGTCACTGGGGTATTTGTATGTAACACGACTCACTGGGGGGGGGGGGGGGGGGGCTTTTTAGTCCCCCCCCCTTGTATCTGCGGAACCAATAAGACAATCGCGCTGAATCAAACGGAAATCGATAGCCCAGGAAATTTCATCGACACACAATAAATTGTGCTGACCTGGAGAGTAGAGGTCACCGGTGACGTCACATGTCAGGTCAAGTAAAAATATTTGAACGTTTCTGATAACGCACGGTTTTGCCTTAATTTTGGAATTAGAGAGGCGTGCAATTTATAGGATGCCTTAATACATGTAGCAAACATCGGAAGCCACACATGTCACCATCCCCGTGCATTGTATTAAGTGAGGTCATCTCAGGTCGAGAGGTCAAATTGCAGTTTTTGGTTCAGTATGCTTTGAGATGCATGTTTCTAACATACATTTTCATCCTGAGCACGAAAATACACCCTAAAACTTCGTATATGCAACCCAATGCTCAATAATGGGTCATATGTCATGGTCAAGGTCAACAATTTTCACAATTGTAGGTATGAGTTTATGACACTGAATCATACGACTGATATGCAAATGTGCAGCCTTACTTAGCACCGTCTCTACATTTTGTTACTTTGAATGCCCGTTATTGAAGTAAACAAGATCGTAGCAATGTAGGTATTGTAAGCTCTACCTCAAACTATGTGCTATGTGGACCGACCATTGTTTGACCTTTGAAAGGTCATAAGTTAGTAGCCGTTGTAGATATTGACTTAAACTCGCCACACATATTCACAACACTAGTGTCTACCATATATATACCGATTTTTGGAAAATGATCACAAACTTCGAAAATATTTTGAAAAATACAATTTTGACTTTCAGAATTTTTGCAAATCCCGTGGTGCAATAAATACAAATTTCTAGATAGCAGTTTGATAGTACTATTCATTACCTGTTATATGATGTATGTAAAGTAGGTATAGTTATCTTTCAAACTGTATTTTCTACAATTTTGTAATGTACGGCCTAATTTGCCTCGAAATCTGTCGGAAGTGACGTCACTATGACGTCATTCTCGTGACACATTAGAAACCCAACAATTTCCTTTTGCTGACATGTGTAAAAATGATGCCGGAAAGGTACTGGAAGTTTGGCGTCGATAGCTCCATTAGTTCTTGAGATGTTCCAAATATTCCTCAGGGGGGCTACCCCCCATCCCAACAACACAAATGAAGATAGGGGGGGAGGACGCGTCCCCCCCTATCTTCAGATATTGGGGTACAGTACCACCTATCCCAGCAACCTTTCGCTGGAAAAATGTACTCCGTGTATATAATTTTCTTCATGTTTCGGCAATGTTTTCGATGTTGAAACTCAATCAAATTTGGTGACATTGCATACCTACAAATATGACGACCCTGAGGGCGGAGACCATGGACTGCCATGCTGCAAATTATAACATGTGGATGGTGTGTACAGCGTGTTTGACCGATAATAGTCGCAATCTAAGGCTTTGGATGGAAAGAATGGCCCAAAAACACAAATATCTTAATTTTGACATTTGACCTGACTGTGACCTGACATGTGACCTTATTTTAACCATTTCGCGTATGCTTTATATGCGTCTCATTCAGAGCTTTCGATTGCCTCCTTGCGCGTCTCGCTGCGGTTATTGGTTTGGAAGATAACGAGGGGGCAGAATCTGCCCCCCCCCCCCCAGCGGGGCGTGTTCGGCTGAATACCCCAGCGGGGCGCGGGGGTAATGAAGCACTTATACTGAATGTTTCGAGGCTCTAAAACATTAATCTTCAATCATGCCAGGTAAAATGCCAGACATCAACATCACTTGGCATTCAGTAGCCGTGTTCAAGAAAACATGTGTACGGTTTGGACAGTGCGTTTCACCCTATTATCGCACAAAGTGCTCTGAAAGGTATAATGCATCTCCCGCATAAGCAAAAGTGAAATTGTAAGCAAAGACCAAGGTCAAGGGCAGGTCACAAAAGGTCATTATTGGCAAGAGGTCTACGAAAGCCATGCGATACATGTTTTATGGGTTATTTTACACGTATAATTATATAGTAGCAGCCATTTTACAATCTGACTCCATATAATGACCCTCAGGTTAGGTCACATAAGATTAGGTCACATAAGATTAGGTCACATAAGGTCAAAATTTGAAATCGATTGATATCAATTAAACAAAGTTTGTTTCTAGACCAGTTTGGTCTCAGAAATGCAGTGGTGACATTTATTTGTCTGTATCTGGTGGTTGTAAAAAAATGACGTCATGAGCTATTTATACTTACTACTTAGGGAGCTATAAATCAGTCAAAAATAAAGATATTGATTTGACATTCGGTTTGGGTATCGTCCATACTTAGTTCTCCTATATATATTCCGTTTTTGTTTAATATCTTAAAATGTTTTGATTTTGTCGAAATTTTCCCGAAAAGAATCAGTTTGTTTATTTTGGGGGTAAAACAAACATTTTGCAAATCTGAGATAACCTTTGTTTAAGAGACTATCATTTCCGTTCTTTTGACGTTTTTTTTTAATTTGATATTTGCATCAAAACTCGATTTTCTACGATTTAAAAAAAATTGGACCCGTCCCCCTATCAAAAATTGGTGGCGCCGCCCTTGATCCAGGCGTCATGTTTTTCCACGATTTGATGTGTCAAACAGGCTAACAGCTGCTCCACTGTATCTTCGATCTCACTGCAGGGTCAGCACGAGGAGCACATTTATGGAAGCTGATTAGCATAGTATTGAGTAATTCACTCCCTTGATTCGCAGGTGACATCCACCTGTTAACACGATGTGGAGAAACGCAAGTGGCTTCCAAAACGGAGACGGAAGAAAGAGAAAGAACTGGGCACTCAGGCTGCGAAATACCAAAAACTGCACAATTTTGCATGTAGCAGACGTTCTGCTGATGGTTAATTCATGCATAAATGACAACCTCATTGTCTATTTTGCTTTCATTGGTAATACTCAAAGTTGCACGTTCTTGCGGGCATTTTGCAGAGGTTTTATTTACTGATATTGCATTTTGCATGGACAAAAGTCTATGAACCATTAGTTCATATCACAAAGAGATATAACAGTGAACAGAAACAGTTCGTTGGTCATCCACAGGGGCGTCGCCACGGATTTTTTACTGGAGGGGGACGGGGGGGGGGGGGGGGGACGCAGTCACAGTCGCAGAGCAAAGGGGGCATTCCACAGTAAGACAACCGGTGGGTGCCGTCTGACCATTTTTAATTTTCTTGAAAAGTTGTGCATTGGGGGTTTCAAGGGCGGGAAATTAATTGGTGGTGACTAGAGCCCTTCATGGAATGGGAATCCCGTATGGAAATGGGAACGGGATGGCAATGGGTGGGAATGAGGCATTTTTTTTTGCAAATGTAACCGGTTGGAACGGGTTTGGGACAGACCATATCTTTTTTAGCACCACAAAAAGTGAAATATGCTAAAACGGGTGGGAATGGGAGCCCCATCAATTATGAATTCAGATTGGAACAGGTTTGGGTCTGGCTGAATGAGCTGGAACGGGATGAAGCTGAAAATGTGTCCCATGGACTGGTGACTACAATTTTTATTAAAAAAACATTTCCAAAATACGGCCTTCAGTATTTTCCCAAGTTCACTGTGCAGACCTAATTTTGACGACCAATAACTCAGAGACTAAAAAAGTGATTTTGAAAACTTTTTTTTGGGATCAGGATTAGTAGAAGAACAATTTGGCAATCACGGATTTTCAAATTTTTTCACGTGACCTCGTGACCCACTTGTTGCGCCGTGACCTTGACCTGTTGGAAACTGAAATTAACATTTTCGTCTAGACGACGATTTGAGTTTCATTGATGTCCTTTCGTATAAAAAAGTGGGGTTCGACCTGTAAAAAAACTACTTTTGGGGACTTCCACGGTAAAACAACCAATTTTTCCCTTCAAATTTGCCGTCCGACCATTTTTCATTTTCTTGAAAAGTTGCGCACTGGGGGTTTCAAGGGCGAGGAATTAATTGGTGGTGACCCCCAAACAAATCCCCATTTTGTTTTCTCTCCAAGATAAGGCCTTCCGAAAATGTCCCAAGTTCACTGTGCAGGCCTATTTTTGACGACCTTTTCTCTGAGGCCAAAGAAGCGATTTTGATAAACTTCTTTTGTTTGGATTGGGATTAGTCAAAGAACAATCTGGTTATCTCGGATTTTCGATTGCCATTTTTTTTTGTCACGTGACCTCGTGACATTTTCACATGACCTCGTGACTCGTGACCTTGACCTGTTGGAAACTGAAATTAAAATTTTCGTCTGATGACGATTTGAGTTCCATCGATGTCCTTTCGTATACAAAAATATAAAAAAGTGGGGTTCAACCTGTAAAAAACTACTTTTGAGCCTTGCAATGCTGACACAATACGCTGTTTGGGTAAGTTACGTTGTATTGGTCTGGCAGATCATATGGAGACCTGATGTCGGTGTAACAGGCACCAACCGAGAGGTTTCGTCGTCAGGAGTCACTCTGGACTTTGTTTCGAAAGCGTATGTCAAGTAGATGCGAAGTTATCGACGGACAGGTGCCCGAACAGCGTATTATGTCAGCATTGCAACATTCAAAAATAATTTGTATTTTTTCTCTCCTCCAATTTCCAATTTCAAAGGTGTGGCGGAGCCCCTGGGGATGGGGCTGAAGTTTTTTTTTCTCGGGAACAGCGGGAAACGGTGGCGCGTATCACGCGACAAATTTGGTACAGCTGTTCGGGCATCACCCACACTGTGTAAAAGTGGTGACCTCGGGTCATCTCAAGTCAGGTCACCAGGTCACATACAACAACAACAACAAACATATTTATTTGAAAACAAAACCAAAATAAACACAAACATTTAATCGCAGATCGGTGCAAAAGCGAAACCGCTTAGACATGGCACCTCTCTGCAATGTTTTTTTATATTTTTCTCGTAGGATGAGAGGTAAGGTCACATCGAGTGACCTTACCTCCAAAAAATGTTTGTGGTCGTGCCAAAGCTACAGGGTTTGACCGAACGATTTGAAACTCACAGAAGCTAATCAGGGCATCAGTAACTACAATTCGTTTATATCAGTTTTTATATCGGTGACCAAGGTCAGGTCATTTTCGTGATCTCCCCATTATAAGTCAATGGGAAAATATAAAAATGCTTCCTGTTCATATAATACGCATTAGATCAGGCTAATTATCTCAGGATCATGCTATTTTAGCTCTTTCTTGATAATCCAGGTGGATTGTTGCTCAGTGACTTGTTCAAGGTCATCTGAGGTCATCTGAGGTCACTATCACTTATTTGCCAATAACTCTCGATACAATAAAATAGAAACGTGAGAATGGCACCACTGTGTTTTTCTCGTCGATTTGCGTCGCTCCATATTCAACATGACCTATCTGGGTCAACAAATGGCCTTGACATGAGGTCAAATTTTAACCTTCGCAGCGTCTTGACGAGATAAACACTATTATTAACACTAGTGTTAACATTATTGCCCTATCTGTATTATATAAAACGTTATTCACGAAACATTCTTTAGAAGAAAATGTCATCGTGATCTGCGTTGATCTCTGTAGACCAGACTGGTTATTGATTAAACTTTGTTGGAACGATTCAATTACGATTCATTTTGGAACCTGAATGATTCAATCACCATGGAGAAAAAGTGAGAATTGATTCTTTCCGATTGAAATAATCAAAAATATATTTTAATCGATTTACGTTTATTTTTATGCTATCTCTTTTATGCTGTCTCACAACATTATGCTGTCTCACGATGATAGTGTAAGTCTCACATTATGCTGTCTCACGATGATAGTGTAAGTCTCACATTATGCTGTCTCACGATGATAGTGTAAGTCTCACATTATGCTGTCTCACGATGATAGTGTAAGTCTCACATTATGCTGTCTCACGATGATAGTGTAAGTCTCACATTATGCTGTCTCACGATGATAGTGTAAGTCTCACATTATGCTGTCTCACGATGATAGTGTAAGTCTCACATTATGCTGTCTCACGATGATAGTGTAAGTCTTACATTATGCTGTCTCACGATGATAGTGTAAGTCTCACATTATGCTGTCTCACGATGATAGTGTAAGTCTCACATTATGCTGTCTCACGATGATAGTGTAAGTCTCACATTATGCTGTCTCACGATGATAGTGTAAGTCTCACATTATGCTGTCTCACGATGATAGTGTAAGCCTCACATTATGCTGTCTCACGATGATAGTGTAAGTCTCACATTATGCTGTCTCACGATGATAGTGTAAGTCTCACATTATGCTGTCTCACGATGATAGTGTAATTGTCAAACCGTCAGATAAGTGTAAAGGTCTTGTCGTTATGAAAAAAGAAACGTATGTCGGTAAGGCACGGGGCATTCTTGATAACTATGAACAGGTACCAACAAACCCCACCCCTAAAGTGGAAGCCACCACTAAAAGAATCATCAAAACGGTCATGGAAAACAAAATGGATAAATCACTTGCTCAAGCTCTACTACCCCAGGGGTCGAGAACAGCGGAATTTTACGGACTCCCAAAAAAACAAGGAATCAGTGCCCCTTCGCCCCATCGTATCTGCGTGTGGAGGCCCACTTGATAAAGTAACGTGGTTTCTAGAACAAATCCTCTCCCAGCTCGTAAAATATGTACCAGCGCATTTACCAAACACAACCAGCGCATTTATCAAACACAGGCACCTACCTTCAACGTCTAAAACAGCAGTACCCAAACGGCCTCCCGCCCGGTGTTCAGTCTCGATGTCACCAATCTGTACGGTAACATACCTATAGATGAATCGGTACAGACGGTCATGAATCTGTTACAGGAACACAGGGATTCCATCAACCTGTTCGGACTATCTTGGACGGATGTGGAACCCCTTCTAAGCCATTGTTTAACCAACGGCATCTGAGATTTGGCCAGTCCTACAAACAAACCATGGGACTGCCAATGGAGAGACGTATAGCGCCCTCCATAGCCATTGTATTCATGGGAGCCCTGGAAGCCATATTTCTTGCCTCGGACCGCGCCCATCCTGACATGTATGTACGTGCGTTACATTGACGACTGTTTTAGCGTCCGGCTGCACGGATCAGACGTGTTGACATCCTATTTGTAATACGTGAACACGATCCACCCTACCATAACGTTCACCATTGAACGATCAGACACGGTCAACCACCATGGACAGATCCCTTTTTGGATACCCTCATCAGGGTGCACCCTGATGGCCGCTACAACACCCAGCTCTACATTAAACCGGTGGCAGCCCCCATAATCCTACCATTTGACTCCGCCCAACCATTTAAAATGAAAAAGTCAGTAGTCAAGTCACAGTTCCTTCGGGCCCTTAAGGTTTCCTCCGACCCCGTCAGTACCAAGCGCAGTACAGACATGATCCATGGCTTGGTTCCGGGAAAACGGCTACCCGTCCCGTTGGCTTAATGGGGTACCACGTCAGGCCATGACACAGCATAATGGGGTACCACGTCAGGCCATGATGTCACAGCATAATGGGGTACCACGTCAGGCCATGTCACAGCATAATGGGGTACCACGTCAGGCCATGATGTCACAGCATAATGGGGTACCACGTCAGGCCATGTCACAGCATAATGGGGTACCACGTCAGGCCATGATGTCACAGCATAATGGGGTACCACGTCAGGCCATGTCACAGGATAATGGGGTGACATGTCAGGCCATGTCACAGCATAATGGGGTACCACGTCAGGCCATGATGTCACAGCATAATGGGGTACCACGTCAGGCCATGACACAGCATAATGGGGTACCACGTCAGGCCATGATGTCACAGCATAATGGGGTACCACGTCAGGCCATGACACAGCATAATGGGGTACCACGTCAGGCCATGTCACATCGTAATGGGGTGACATGTCAGGCCATGTCACAGCATAATGGGGTACCACGTCAGGCCATGATGTCACAGCATAATGGGGTACCACGTCAGGCCATGTCACAGGATAATGGGGTACCACGTCAGGCCATGTCACAGCATAATGGGGTACCACGTCAGGCCATGACACAGCATAATGGGGTACCACGTCAGGCCATGATGACACAGCATAATGGGGTGACATGTCAGGTCATGACACAGCATAATGGGGTACCACGTCAGGCCATGACACAGCATAATGGGGTGACATGTCAGGCCATGACACAGCATAATGGGGTGACATGCCAGGCCATGTCACAGCATAATGGGGTACCACGTCAGGCCATGTCACAGCATAATGGGGTACCACGTCAGGCCATGACACAGCATAATGGGGTACCACGTCAGGCCATGTCACAGCATAATGGGGTACCACGTCAGGCCATGTCACATCATAATGGGGTGACATGTCAGGCCATGTCACAGCATAATGGGGTACCACGTCAGGCCATGATGTCACAGCATAATGGGGTACCACGTCAGGCCATGTCACAGGATAATGGGGTACCACGTCAGGCCATGTCACAGCATAATGGGGTACCACGTCAGGCCATGACACAGCATAATGGGGTACCACGTCAGGCCATGATGACACAGCATAATGGGGTACCACGTCAGGCCATGATGACACAGCATAATGGGGTACCACGTCAGGCCATGTCACAGCATAATGGGGTACCACGTCAGGCCATGATGTCACAACATAATGGGGTACCACGTCAGGCCATGACACAGCATAATGGGGTACCACGTCAGGCCATGTCACAGCATAATGGGGTACCACGTCAGGCCATGTCACAGCATAATGGGGTACCACGTCAGGTCATGTCACAGCATAATGGGGTACCACGTCAGGCCATGTCACAGCATAATCGGGTACCACGTCAGGCCATGATGTCACAGCATAATGGGGTACCACGTCAGGCCATGACACAGCATAATGGGGTGACACGTCAGGCCATGATGTCACAGCATAATGGGGTACCACGTCAGGCCATGACACAGCATAATGGGGTACCACGTCAGGCCATGTCACAGCATAATGGGGTACCACGTCAGGCCATGACACAGTATAATGGGGTGACACGTCAGGCCATGACACAGCATAATGGGGTACCACGTCAGGCCATGATGTCACAGCATAATGGGGTACCACGTCAGGCCACGATGTCACAGCATAATGGGGTACCACGTCAGGCCATGACACAGCATAATGGGGTACCACGTCAGGCCATGTCACAGCATAATAGGGTACCACGTCAGGCCATGTCACAGCATAATGTGGTACCACGTCAGGCCATGACACAGCATAATGGGGTACCACGTCAGGCCATGTCACAGCATAATGGAGTGACATGTCAGGCCATGATGTCACAGAATAATGGGGTACCACGTCAGGCCATGATGACACAGCATAATGGGGTACCACGTCAGGCCATGATGTCACAGCATAATGGGGTACCACGTCAGGCCATGTCACAGCATAATGGGGTACCACGTCAGGCCATGATGTCACAGCATAATGGGGTACCACGTCAGGCCATGTCACAGCATAATGGGGTACCACGTCAGGCCATGACACAGCATAATGGGGTGACATGTCAGGCCATGATGTCACAGCATAATGGGGTACCACGTCAGGCCATGATGTCACAGCATAATGGGGTACCACGTCAGGCCATGTCACAGCATAATGGGGTGACATGTCAGGCCATGACACAGCATAATGGGGTACCACGTCAGGCCATGACACAGCATAATGGGGTACCACGTCAGGCCATGATGTCACATCATAATGGGGTACCACGTCAGGCCATGATGTCACAGCATAATGGGGTACCACGTCAGGCCATGATGTCACAGCATAATGGGGTACCACGTCAGGCCATGTCACAGCATAATGGGGTACCACGTCAGGCCATGTCACAGCATAATGGGGTACCACGTCAGGCCATGACACAGCATAATGGGGTACCACGTCAGGCCATGTCACAGCATAATGGGGTGACATGTCAGGCCATGACACAGCATAATGGGGTACCACGTCAGGCCATGATGTCACAGCATAATGGGGTACCACGGGGGTGACATGTCAGGCCATGACATAATGGGGTACCACGTCAGGCCATGACACAGCATAATGGGCTACCACGTCAGGCCATGATGACACAGCATAATGGGGTACCACGTCAGGCCATGACACAGCATAATGAGGTACCACGTCAGGCCATGATGTCACAGCATAATGGGGTACCACGTCAGGCCATGTCACAGCATAATGGGGTGACATGTCAGGCCATGACACAGCATAATAAGGGTGACATGTCAGGCCATGTCACAGCATAATGGGGTGACACGTCAGGCCATGACACAGCATAATGGGGTGACATGTCAGGCCATGACACAGCATAATGGGGTGACATGTCAGGCCATGACACATCATAATGGGGTACCACGTCAGGCCATGACACAGCATAATGGGGTACCACGTCAGGCCATGATGTCACAGCATAATGGGGTGACATGTCAGGCCATGATGTCACAGCATAATGGGGTACCACGTCAGGCCATGTCACAGCATAATGGGGTACCACGTCAGGCCATGATGTCACAGCATAATGGGGTACCACGTCAGGCCATGTCACAGCATAATGGGGTACCACGCCAGGCCATGACACAGCATAATGGGGTGACATGTCAGGCCATGATGTCACAGCATAATGGGGTACCACGTCAGGCCATGTCACAGCATAATGGGGTGACATGTCAGGTCATGACACAGCATAATGGGGTGACATGTCAGGCCATGACACAGCATAATGGGGTGACATGTCAGGCCATGATGTCACAGCATAATGGGGTACCACGTCAGGTCATGTCACAGCATAATGGGGTGACATGTCAGGCCATGTCACAGCATAATGGGGTACCACGTCAGGCCATGTCACATCATAATGGGGTGACATGTCAGGCCATGACACAGCATAATGGGGTACCACGTCAGGTCATGATGTCACATCATAATGGGGTACCACGTCAGGCCATGACACAGCATAATGGGGTGACACGTCAGGCCATGATGTCACAGCATAATGGGGTACCACGTCAGGCCATGACACAGCATAATGGGGTACCACGTCAGGCCATGACACAGCATAATGGGGTGACATGTCAGGCCATGATGTCACAGCATAATGGGGTACCACGTCAGGCCATGACACAACATAATGGGGTACCACGTCAGGCCATGATGTCACATCATAATGGGGTACCACGTCAGGCCATGTCACAGCATAATGGGGTGACATGTCAGGCCATGACACAGCATAATGGGGTACCACGTCAGGCCATGATGTCACAGCATAATGGGGTACCACGTCAGGCCATGACACAGCATAATGGGGTACCACGTCAGGCCATGATGTCACATCATAATGGGGTACCACGTCAGGCCATGACACAGCATAATGGGGTACCACGTCAGGCCATGATGTCACAGCATAATGGGGTACCACGTCAGGCCATGACACAGCATAATGGGGTACCACGTCAGGCCATGATGTCACAGCATAATGGGGTACAACGTCAGGCCATGACACAGCTTAATGGGGTACCACGTCAGGCCATGATGTCACAACATAATGGGGTACCACGTCAGGCCATGACACATCATAATGGGGTACCACGTCAGGCCATGATGTCACATCATAATGGGGTACCACGTCAGGCCATGATGTCACAGCATAATGGGGTACCACGTCAGGCCATGATGTCACAGCATAATGGGGTGACATGTCAGGCCATGACACAGCATAATGGGGTACCACGTCAGGCCATGCCACAGCATAATGGGGTACCACGTCAGGCCATGATGTCACAGCATAATGGGGTGACATGTCAGGCCATGACACAGCATAATGGGGTACCACGTCAGGCCATGTCACAGCATAATGGGGTGACATGTCAGGCCATGACACAGCATAATGGGGTACCACGTCAGGCCATGATGTCACAGCATAATGGGGTACCACGTCAGGCCATGTCACAGCATAATGGGGTACCACGTCAGGCCATGCCACAGCATAATGGGGTGACATGTCAGGCCATGATGTCACAGCATAATGGGGTACCACGTCAGGCCATGACACAGCATAATGGGGTGACATGTCAGGCCATGATGTCACAGCATAATGGGGTACCACGTCAGGCCATGTCACATCATAATGGGGTACCACGTCAGGCCATGTCACAGCATAATGGGGTGACATGTCAGGCCATGTCACAGCATAATGGGGTACCACGTCAGGCCATGACACAGCATAATGGGGTACCACGTCAGGTCATGATGTCACATCATAATGGGGTACCACGTCAGGCCATGACACATCATAATGGGGTACCACGTCAGGCCATGACACAGCATAATGGGGTACCACGTCAGGCCATGATGTCACAGCATAATGGGGTGACACGTCAGGCCATGACACAGCATAATGGGGTACCACGTCAGGCCATGCCACAGCATAATGGGGTACCACGTCAGGCCATGATGTCACAGCATAATGGGGTGACACGTCAGGCCATGACACAGCATAATGAGGTACCACGTCAGGCCATGACACAGCATAATGGGGTGACATGTCAGGCCATGACACAGCATAATGGGGTACCACGTCAGGCCATGTCACAGCATAATGGGGTACCACGTCAGGCCATGACACAGCATAATGGGGTGACATGTCAGGCCATGTCACAACATAATGGGCTACCACGTCAGGCCATGTCACAGCATAATGGGGTACCACGTCAGGCCATGACACAGCATAATGGGGTACCACGTCAGGCCATGTCACAGCATAATGGGGTACCACGTCAGGTCATGTCACAGCATAATGGGGTGACATGTCAGGTCATGACACAGCATAATGGGGTACCACGTCAGGCCATGACACAGCATAATGGGGTACCACGTCAGGCCATGATGTCACAGCATAATGGGGTGACATGTCAGGCCATGACACAGCATAATGGGGTACCACGTCAGGCCATGACACAGCATAATGGGGTACCACGTCAGGCCATGATGTCACATCATAATGGGGTACCACGTCAGGCCATGACACAGCATAATGGGGTACCACGTCAGGTCATGTCACAGCATAATGGGGTGACACGTCAGGCCATGTCACAGCATAATGGGGTACCACGTCAGGCCATGATGACACAGCATAATGGGGTACCACGTCAGGCCATGTCACAGCATAATGGGGTACCACGTCAGGCCATGACACAACATAATGGGGTACCACGTCAGGCCATGTCACAGCATAATGGGGTACCACGTCAGGCCATGACACAGCATAATGGGGTGACACGTCAGGCCATGACACAGCATAATGGGGTACCACGTCAGGCCATGACACATCATAATGGGGTACCACGTCAGGCCATGATGTCACAGCATAATGGGGTACCACGTCAGGCCATGTCACAGCATAATGGGGTGACATGTCAGGCCATGATGTCACAGCATAATGGGGTACCACGTCAGGCCATGATGTCACAGCATAATGGGGTACCACGTCAGGCCATGTCACAGCATAATGGGGTACCACGGCAGGCCATGACACAGCATAATGGGGTACCACGTCAGGCCATGACACAGCATAATGGGGTACCACGTCAGGCCATGTCACAGCATATTGGGGTACCACGTCAGGCCATGATGTCACAGCATAATGGGGTGACATGTCAGGCCATGATGTCACAGCATAATGGGGTACCACGTCAGGCCATGTCACAGCATAATGGGGTACCACGTCAGGCCATGTCACAGCATAATGGGGTACCACGTCAGGCCATGATGACACAGCATAATGGGGTACCACGTCAGGCCATGTCACAGCATAATGGGGTACCACGTCAGGCCATGACACAGCATAATGGGGTACCACGTCAGGCCAAGTCACAGCATAATGGGGTGACATGTCAGGCCATGACACAGCATAATGGGGTACCACGTCAGGCCATGTCACAGCATAATGGGGTGACATGTCAGGCCATGACACAGCATAATGGGGTACCACGTCAGGCCATGTCACAGCATAATGGGGTACCACGTCAGGCCATGATGTCACAGCATAATGGGGTACCACGTCAGGCCATGACACAGCATAATGGGGTACCACGTCAGGCCATGACACAGCATAATGGGGTGACATGTCAGGCCATGTCACAGCATAATGGGGTACCACGTCAGGCCATGACACAGCATAATGGGGTACCACGTCAGGCATAATGGGGTACCATGTCAGGTCATGACACAGCATAATGGGGTACCACGTCAGGCCATGATGTCACAGCATAATGGGGTACCACATCAGGTCATGACACAGCATAATGGGGTACCACGTCAGGCCATGACACAGCATAATGGGGTGACATGTCAGGTCATGACACAGCATAATGGGGTACAACGCCAGGCCATGATGACACAGCATAATGGGGTACCACCTCAGGCCATGATGACACAGCATAATGGGGTACCATGTCAGGCCATGTCACAGCATAATGGGGTACCACGTCAGGCCATGACACAGCATAATGGGGTGACATGTCAGGTCATGACACAGCATAATGGGGTACCACGTCAGGCCATGCCACATCATAATGGGGTACCACGTCAGGCCATGATGACACATCATAATGGGGTACCACGTCAGGCCATGATGACACAGCATAATGGGGTACCACGTCAGGCCATGATGACACAGCATAATGGGGTACCACGTCAGGCCATGTCACAGCATAATGGGGTACCACGTCAGGTCATGATGTCACAGCATAATGGGGTACCACATCAGGTCATAACACAGCATAATGGGGTACCACGTCAGGCCATGACACAGCATAATGGGGTGACATGTCAGGTCATGACACAGCATAATGGGGTACCACGTCAGGCCATGACACAGCATAATGGGGTACCACGTCAGGCCATGACACAGCATAATGGGGTACCACGTCAGGCCATGATGTCACAGCATAATGGGGTACCACGTCAGGCCATGACACATCATAATGGGGTGACATGTCAGGCCATGTCACAGCATAATGGGGTACCACGTCAGGCCATGATGTCACAGCATAATGGGGTGACATGTCAGGCCATGACACAGCATAATGGGGTACCACGTCAGGCCATGATGACACAGCATAATGGGGTACCACGTCAGGCCATGTCACAGCATAATGGGGTACCACGTCAGGCCATGCCACAGCATAATGGGGTACCACGTCAGGCCATGTCACAGCATAATGGGGTACCACGTCAGGCCATGATGTCACAGCATAATGGGGTGACATGTCAGGCCATGTCACAGCATAATGGGGTACCACGTCAGGCCATGTAACAGCATAATGGGGTACAACGTCAGGCCATGTCACAGCATAATGGGATACCACGTCAGGCCATGATGTCACAGCATAATGGGGTACCACGTCAGGCCATGACACAGCATAATGGGGTACCACGTCAGGCCATGACACAGCATAATGGGGTACCACGTCAGGCCATGATGTCACATCATAATGGGGTACCACGTCAGGCCATGATGTCACAGCATAATGGGGTGACATGTCAGGTCATGACACAGCATAATGGGGTACCACGTCAGGCCATGATGTCACAGCATAATGGGGTGACACGTCAGGCCATGACACAGCATAATGGGGTACCACGTCAGGCCATGATGTCACAGCATAATGGGGTGACACGTCAGGCCATGACACAGCATAATGGGGTACCACGTCAGGCCATGATGTCACAGCATAATGGGGTGACATGTCAGGCCATGTCACAGCATAATGGGGTACCACGTCAGGCCATGTCACAGCATAATGGGGTACCACGTCAGGCCATGATGTCACAGCATAATGGGGTACCACGTCAGGCCATGACACAGCATAATGGGGTACCACGTCAGGCATGTCACAGCATAATGGGGTACCACGTCAGGCCATGACACAGCATAATGGGGTACCACGTCAGGCCATGATGTCACAGCATAATGGGGTGACACGTCAGGCCATGTCACAGCATAATGGGGTACCACGTCAGGCCATGTCACAGCATAATGGGGTACCACGTCAGGCCATGACACAGCATAATGGGGTACCACGTCAGGCCATGATGACACAGCATAATGGGGTACCACGTCAGGCCATGTCACAGCATAATGGGGTACCACGTCAGGCCATGATGTCACAGCATAATGGGGTGACACGTCAGGCCATGACACAGCATAATAGGGTACCACGTCAGGCCATGTCACAGCATAATGGGGTACCACGTCATGCCATGATGTCACAGCATAATGGGGTACCACGTCAGGCCATGATGACACAGCATAATGGGGTACCACGTCAGGCCATGACACAGCATAATGGGGTGACATGTCAGGCCATGACACAGCATAATGGGGTGACATGTCAGGTCATGACACAGCATGATGGGGTACCACGTCAGGCCATGTCACAGCATAATGGGGTACCACGTCAGGCCATGTCACAGGATAATGGGGTACCACGTCAGGCCATGACACAGCATAATGGGGTACCACGTCAGGCCATGATGACACAACATAATGGGGTACCACGTCAGGCCATGTCACAGCATAATGGGGTACCACGCCAGGCCATGACACAGCATAATGGGGTACCACGTCAGGCCATGATGACACAGCATAATGGGGTACCACGTCAGGCCATGTCACAGCATAATGGGGTACCACGTCAGGCCATGACACAGCATAATGGGGTACCACGTCAGGCCATGATGACACAGCATAATGGGGTACCACGTCAGGCCATGTCACAGCATAATGGGGTACCACGTCAGGCCATGACACAGCATAATGGAGTACCACGTCAGGCCATGGCACAGCATAATGGGGTACCACGTCAGGCCATGATGACACAGCATAATGGGGTGACACGTCAGGCCATGACACAGCATAATGGGGTACCACGTCAGGCCATGATGACACAGCATAATGGGGTACCACGTCAGGCCATGTCACAGCATAATGGGGTACCACGTCAGGCCATGACACAGCATAATGGGGTACCACGTCAGGCCATGATGACACAGCATAATTGGGTACCACGTCAGGCCATGTCACAGCATAATGGGGTACCACGTCAGGCCATGACACAGCATAATGGGGTACCACGTCAGGCCATGACACAGCATAATGGGGTACCACGTCAGGCCATGACACAGCATAATGGGGTACCACGTCAGGCCATGATGACACAGCATAATGGGGTGACACGTCAGGCCATGACACAGCATAATGGGGTACCACGTCAGGCCATGATGACACAGAATAATGGGGTACCACGTCAGGCCATGTCACAGCATAATGGGGTACCACGTCAGGCCATGACACAGCATAATGGGGTGACATGTCAGGCCATGACACAGCATAATGGGGTGACATGTCAGGCCATGATGTCACAGCATAATGGGGTACCACGTCAGGCCATGATGTCACAGCATAATGGGGTACCACGTCAGGCCATGACACAGCATAATGGGGTACCACGTCAGGTCATGATGACACAGCATAATGGGGTACCACGTCAGGCCATGTCACAGCATAATGGGGTGACATGCCAGGCCATGACACAGCATAATGGGGTACCACGTCAGGCCATGTCACAGCATAATGGGGTGACATGTCAGGCCATGACACAGCATAATGGGGTACCACGTCAGGCCATGATGTCACAGCATAATGGGGTACCACGTCAGGCCATGACACAGCATAATGGGGTACCACGTCAGGCCATGATGTCACAGCATAATGGGGTGACATGTCAGGCCATGTCACAGCATAATGGGGTACCCCGTCAGGCCATGATGTCACAGCATAATGGGGTGACACGTCAGGCCATGACACAGCATAATGGGGTACCACGTCAGGCCATGTCACAGCATAATGGGGTGACATGTCAGGCCATGACACATCATAATGGGGTACCACGTCAGGCCATGATGTCACAGCATAATGGGGTACCACGTCAGGCCATGACACAGCATAATGGGGTACCACGTCAGGCCATGATGTCACAGCATAATGGGGTACCACGTCAGGCCATGACACAGCATAATGGGGTACCACGTCAGGCCATGATGTCACAGCATAATGGGGTGACATGTCAGGCCATGTCACATCATAATGGGGTACCACGTCAGGCCATGATGTCACAGCACAATGGGGTACCACGTCAGGCCATGACACAGCATAATGGGGTACCAAGTCAGGCCATGATGTCACAGCATAATGGGGTGACATGTCAGGTCATGTCACAGCATAATGGGGTACCACGTCAGGCCATGATGTCACAGCATAATGGGGTACCACGTCAGGCCATGACACAGCATAATGGGGTACCACGTCAGGCCATGTCACAGCATAATGGGGTACCACGTCAGGCCATGACACAGCATAATGGGGTACCACGTCAGGCCATGTCACAGCATAATGCTGTACCACGTCAGGCCATGATGTCACAGCATAATGGGGTGACATGTCAGGTCATGTCACAGCACGACAGGAACACCAATAAAACAACACCCCATAGACCACCACGGAAGGATATAGGATTTATGTAACCCTCCCCTTCATAAATGACACCCTGACACGGAGAGTGGACGCCGCCCTAAAGTCTGTCAATCCTAACCTGACAGCGTATTGGAAGAACGACAACACCATCACTAAACGGCTGGTGCACTCGGCTCTAGAGCCCCCACCCTGTCGCACCGGGAGAAGGTCCTGTCGCACGTGCGACAGTGGACTGCCTGGTCGATGCACTACTAAAAATGTAGTCTATCAGATCACTTGTGTGAGGTGCGCTACCTCTCACTCAAACGAACCACGTCCGGCATACGTAGGGGAAACTAAACGGTGTGTCAGATACCGGTTCGATGAACACTTTAGAGACGGGGTGAATCGCACTCAACAAACCCCATTCGGGGAACACATAGGTCAATGACACCCTAATGAGTCAGAGCCTCGGCTATCCATCGCTATACTCCGTCGATGTAAAGACGCTGCAGACGGGAAGATAGCCGAGGCTCTGGCCATTCAAGACAGACAGCCCAAACTCAATGGTCAGTTTGATACCTGGCTGCTGTTAGGTCCTTGAAGTGTGTTCCTGGGGCTGGCGGTGTGACAATCTGTGGCTCCTTTGTATCGCCTAGCATAGCACTAGCATGTTAGTGCTAAAGTTGATACTCGTACACTGTTCGTAAATGACTGTAATATGTGAGTGCTGCAGCTGTGTAATTCGTTTTGATGGCCTTTGCTCGTGTTGAGGTGGAGGGGTTCGGTTTAATGCAGGGAGAGATTTACTGGTGTTTCACCATTGCGGTTTCATCAATTCTGATGAAGCCGCAATGGTGAAGTGTTAGTTTGTATCTCTCTTCGTATTTTTCGAATTTTTCTGCTTTAACGTGAACAAAGGCTATATAAACAATAATTATAAAGTGTGGACTATTTTCTTTTGGCGGCTTTGTATAAATAAGGGTCACGTGTCATATCGGATGGTTGGAAAACTATGTTTGAATTGTGTTAACTCTGATGAAGCCGCAATGGTGAAATATTAGTTAATATATCTCTCTTTGTAATTTTCCAATTTGTCTACTTTACCATGAGCAAAGGCTATATAAACACGAATTATAAAACGATTCACGTTTGATCCAACATATAAATATATGTTTAATTTATGTAAAATCAATAAAAATGGAAACATACATATATATTATCATTAAAATATTGTTACAGCAATAATATTTCAGTATAAATGAATGTAGCCATTGGGACTGCATTGTACAATGTACGTACAGGGTGTTTCATACATAAATCTCGCGATCGCTCCGGTAGTTTTGAACGCAGATCTTCCAACTTACCAGCATTGGAAAGCTGATGAAATTCTACATCGCATATGCGATAATCAACCCCATCGACGTTCTATTCACTTAGTTTCACCGCCACGAAAAGGACAGAACAAATGCGACAAAAACATAGCTATATTTCCGAAAAAGGACGTGATCTTTCACAGATCTGATGTCGCGCTGGAGCAGCGAACAGCAGGTCCTATGCGCTGGAATAAACACGATTGTGCAGCAAACAATAATGAACATGAAACAACATCGCATGTCTGACAAGAACGAAGTTACGACCCTCGGGGCACCACTCTGACCAAGACATGGCGGCGACCTCACATCAGGTGCTCGAAGTGTCGGCCGTCCGACTCCACCCAAAGCTGCATCCTGCGTCGCATGCTGGCCATGACCTTGCTGCACATGTCGGCTGTGATGGTGTCCAGGATCTCCCTGATGCTCTCCTTCAGGTCATCCAGAGTGCGTGGTTAGACCTAGTACACTCTTCACTTGACGAACCCCTAGCGAGCGCTACGTCGCAATGCTCCAGTTCTTCTTCCCGAAGATCCGGAACGGAACGGAATGTGGATGCAACAAGACGGTGCAGTGGCACCCACTGCACACACTGCTCATTTCAGCCTGGACGCACTCAAGGCCATGCTCGCTGACAGGCTCATCTCGCAGAAGACGGAATTTCCATGGCCGGCCAGGTCACCCGACCTGAGCCCCCTTTTTTCCTTTGGGGGTTCATCAAGGGAACAGTGTACCAGGTCCAATCACGCACTCTGGATGACCTGAAGGAGACCATCAGGGAGATCCTGGCCACCATCACAGCAGACATGTGCAGCAAGGTCATGGCCAGCATGCGACGCAGGATACAGCTTTGTATGGAGTCGGGCGGCCGACACTTCGAGCATCTGATGTGAGGTCACCGCCATGGCGTGGACAGAGTGGTCCCCCGAGTGTCGTAACTTCGTTGTTGTCAGACATGCCATGTTGTTTCATGTTCATTACTGTTTGCTGCAAGATCGTGTTTGATCCAGCGCATAGGACCTGCTGTTTGCTGCTCCAGCGCGACCTCAGATCTGTGAAAGATCACGCCCTTTGCGGAAATATAGCTATGTTTTTGTGTCTTTTTCGCTGCGTTGAAGCTAAGTGAATAGAACGATGTGGTTGGTTATCACATATCACAACCCGAATCACATCCCGAACGTTGATGGGGTTGGTTATCACATATGTGATATACAATTTCATGAGTTTTCCAATGCTGGGAAGTTTGAAAACTTGCGACCAAAACTATAGGCAAGGTCATGGCCTAGCAAGGTCATGGCCAGCATGCGACGCAGGATACAGCTTTGTATGGAGTCGGGCGGCCGACACTTCGAGCATGTAGTGTCTCCTATCTGTGTAACGTCAGCTATCTTGGTCATCTCCTATTTCTTGTGGAGAAGCTTGCAATAAACTGGAGGCTAGAGTTCACGAGTCCTGAGAAAGCCAAGACCAAGAGTCATTGTATTGTTTTGGCAGTGACGCACTGGCAGAGGCACCGTCATGGTTCCTTACTGACCAACAACTTAGAGTAGTCAGTGAGACAGAGCATCTTGGCACTGTCGTCTCTTTTAACTTGCAGGCGAAACAGCACGTCAATCAGCGTGTGAAGCGTGCCCGTGGCTCCTTCTATGGCCTAACGCCTGCTGGCATCTTCAGCAAAGATTTAGCCCCCTTGGACAAGGCATTCCTGTGGCGCACGATTGTGGCTCCTTCTCTGACCTTTGGAATTGCAGTTGTCCCGCTCCGGCCTGAGGATGTCAGTGAGCTTGAAAGCTTTCAAGCTCGCCATCTCAAGGCGGCGCTTGGACTGCCACCTCAGGCCCACCATTCAGCCCTACTTGCGGCACTTGGAGTGCCAAGCATCCAGGAGACCCAGAGATGCATGGTTTTGCGCGGGCTTTGCAATGTCTTTAAGTCAGAGCACAGGCTGTCCAAAGCCATGACGCGAGGCTTAGCCGTGCTAGCTGTTGACTCTTCCCAGCTGAATGGATCGTTTCTGGGGCTCGTGCATAGCATGTGTAATTATAATTTTGAAAATGTTCTGTCTTTGGCCTCGGGGAACATCGACCCAGAAATGATCCATCCGCAGTCAGAGCCCGATGGAGTCGTTGACTCACTCCGTTTTTTGGCATCGTGCACAGATGTAACTGCCCGCCATCTGTTGCGCCTTATGGTGATGCCATGGTATTAGGTAATATATGGCGATGCCGACCTTTTAGCCTTGATGTGGTCTCTTGGGATATTGATGCTGTACTGTACAATATCGTGATGCTCTGTTTTTGTGCAATGATGTGTGTGCGCACTGGCCACTGCTCTTGGAATTTGTCACTACATGTGATGCAAAATAAACGTGATGATGATAATGATGATGATAGGAGTTATCGCGAGATTTCCAAGTAGACGCATTTGTATGAAACACCCTGTATTTGCACAATCTACCATGTGGACTTGAATCGTTATGAATAATTATTTCTGATTCAATCAGTATTTTCCATGCGGGTTTTAATTCAATCATGATTCGTGAATCAAAAGATATGGTGGTGAATCGATTTTTTTTTTGTTATTCAAGGAATTTTGATTGAACGATTCCAATCGATTCAATCAGAGGTGAATCAGCAACCAGTCTGCAGTAGAGACTAAACTATTGACCTGAGCTAAAATTTGACAACACCCTAGCGATTACACTATTTCATCATCATCATCATCATCATATATTTCGGATACATCCATTGCATGGTTTTTCGGTAATCCACGTCATTTACAGCTCAGTAAAAACACTGCATTAAAACATACTCATCGCATATCATACTCATTTCAAAGTTAAATTACATGACTTCACCTACGTTCGCTTTAAAAATTATAAAACTTGGAGAACACCTGACAGTCATCGGCAGCTGATTCCATGCCCGCGTCGCACGACACAGAAAGGAGCGCCGCGCAAACTCCGTTCTGACTCGGGCAACTTCCAGCTCTCGGTTTTGTGTCGCTCGAGTGGTGCGACAAGATACCTCGGAGCGGTCGGCCAGGAGTCGGCGGATTGACACTGGTGCGTCTGCGTCATGGATGAGCTTGTACATAATATGCAAGTCGTGCTCGGCTATAAGCGTTTCTATTCTGAGCCAACAGAGCTCTTTTAGGGCCGCTGATACTCGATCTCGGTACGCAAGGTCCATAACAATTCGGGCACCGAAGTTGACACACTTCTGAATGCGTTTTAGTTGGGTAGACGTGCATCCGCCCCACACAGCCAAACAGTAGCGTATATAGGGGAATACTAGTGCCTCCACCAGCAGCTTCTTCACATCGCGCGGTACACGGCGCTGCATCCTGGCCAGAGCGATAAGCGTGCAGTAGCACCGCTGCACGACAGTCGATATGTGTTTTTCCCACGCTAACGATGCATCTATGGTGACGCCCAATATCCTGACAAACGGAGCAGGAGTGATTTCGGAATCACCGATGAGAACAGAGAATTCCGGACTGTTCTGTCGTCGTGATTTGAGGATAATCATTTCAGTTTTTGACGGGTTTCAAGGGCTTTCGGGCTTTCGTTTTTCAATTTCAAGGGCTTTCGTTTTTTTCCTATCGTTTGCTCCGCTATCGAAGTTCCCGAGATATTTTGGGGGTTTCTGGAGGAAAGTCCTAAGGTAATACAATTTGGCTTTGATGACCTCTTGTGACCTTAATATTGACATGCATACTAAATACCCAATAACCAAAACCAAAAACCAAAAATTACCAAAAATCCCCAATAACTTCGAATGTTCTTGTTGAGAGCTTTCGAACGCTGTCTTCCGCGTCTTTATAGCTCTTTTAGTTTTCGAGTTAGTGGTGAGGGTCATTTTGACCCCCACCAGGGCGCAGTATCTCAGAGGCCCTCCGAGGCGTAACGAGGCAGCTTTGTCAAACAGCGATACGTTGTCGAGTCTGGTCAGCTATGCGTGGTGCCGGCGTGCTGAACACGGTGACAGCTCGCCTGGTGACTGGTGTCTCAGCGAGGGTGAGGGTGAGGGTGTGTGGTGTGGGTGTGGGTGTGGGTGTGGGTGTGGGTGTGGGTGTGGGTGTGGGTGTGGGTGTGGGTGTGGGTGTGGGTGTGGGTGTGGGTGTGGGTGTGGGTGTGGGTGTGGGTGTGGGTGTGGGTGTGGGTGTGGGCGTGGGTGTGGGTGTGGGTGCGGGTGTGGGTGTGGGTGTGGGTGTGGGTGTGGGTGTGGGTGAGGGTGAGGGTGAGGGTGAGGGTGAGGGTGAGGGTGAGGGTGAGGGTGAGGGTGAGGCTGAGACTGAGACTGAGACTGAGACTGAGACCGAGGCTGAGGCTGAGGCTGAGACTGAGACTGAGACTGAGGCTGAGACTGAGGCTGAGACTGAGGCTGAGGCTGAGACTGAGGCTGATGCTGAGGCTGAGACTGAGACTGAGGCTGAGACTGAGACTGAGGCTGAGACTGAGACTGAGACTGAGGCTGAGGCTGAGACTGAGGCTGAGACTGAGACTGAGACTGAGACTGATGCTGATGCTGAGACTGATACTGAGGCTGAGACTGAGACTGAGACTGAGACTGAGACTGAGGCTGAGGCTGAGGCTGAGACTGAGGCTGAGACTGAGACTGAGACTGAGGCTGAGGCTGAGGCTGAGGCTGAGGCTGAGGCTGAGGCTGAGTGAGGGCGAGGGCGAGGGCGAGGGCGAGGGCGAGGGCGAGGGCGAGGGCGAGGGCGAGGGCGAGGGCGAGGGCGAGGGCGAGGGCGAGGGCAAGGGCTCTGACCGACCAGTGCTCGCGTTTTTCAGCACTGAGCTGCGGCTACCGTACGACGGCAACTGGGGCAAACGACTTCCGAACGGCACGTGGAACGGCATGGTCGGCATGGTCAACAGATCGGTGAGATTGGCATGGTCGGCATGGTTAACAGGTTGGTGAACAGGCACGTAGCCAAATAAAGGGCCGGCGAGACCACGCGAAGCACGGTATCATGGGCTCTTTAAGAGTCGGAAGACCACGCGAAGCGTGGTCTTTAGAGAGTTTAGAGCACTTCAGAGTCCCTTTACGGCCACCAGGGCCCTCTCTGAAAGACCAGAGGGCCCTTGGACGTTCAAAAGAGCCCTGTGCATGTCAGATGTGCCCCTGGCTAGACCGAAAGGACCCTTGAGCGGGTCAGATGGCCCCCGGAACACGTCGAATGGGCGCCTAGCCAGCAAAGAGGGGCCCCTGGGCAGGTCGGAGAGGTCCCTGAGCGTGTCGGCAGGGCGACAAAGCAGCCAGCGCAGTCCCTTGTCAAGTCGTAAGGGTCCCTGAGCAAGCTGAAGGGCCCCTGGACAGACCAGAGGGCCCCTGGGTGGGTCAGAAGGGCCCCTGAACATTAGGGCGGGGGTCAAATATATATATATTTTTTCTCTCTCGAAATTTACGTTGTCCTATATGTATTTTTTTTGTATATGCTTTGGATGTCTGCGAATCCAACCATGCCACAAAAATGTCTATGAGGAAATTTATTTCAAAATTTAACTTTTGCCGTCCGCACTAACGTCACTGCTAGAGGCGGGCGCATAGCTTCACTTCTAAGTGCGATAGAACCACGAAACAAAAACAAGCGTGCTCCTCAGCTTCAGGGCAACTCATCGAAACTGGGTTATGAGGGGCCAGGTCAATTCGTGACGTCACAGGTCAGGTTAAGCATGAAAAAAGAGAAAATTCCCCATTTTACTGGTAAAGCTCGAGCGAAAACACAAAGTAACTATGTTTTCAATGACGCAACAATGAGCAATCAATCCACTCGTCCTCTCACATACACAATGCATGTACGGCAGACATATGGTTGCTTTATACATTATACAATACATAGTTGAACCATGCAACGTTGCTGCAACGTTTTTTCTCTTTCACGAAATGCGTCCGCATCATCACAACAGAACGGGAGAAACATAATGATGGCTGATGCGCTTTACACTTCTGTCTCCTGGTAGTCTGATACGGCCAGTTCACAGTTCACAGGTCAAGGAGAGCCAAGCAATCCGCATTTATCTCCAGCTGGCTGACTGCCTTGCGACTGACTTCGGCGCACCGGATCCAGACCCGCCGCTTCTCTTGGTCTACCACAACTTGGCATGCTTCGGACACCTTCTTGACTGCTCTCTCGATGCCCTGGGAGTGGCATTGCCAGGTTTCTGGCACGTGCAGTGGTGTTTCCCTGCAGGCCTGAACCTCTTCCGAGCTGAGACTGGCAGTCAACAGCCGCTCCGTCAGACTCTGCCTCCCAATTGATGAGGTCGGCCAGCCTCTACGCTTCGAAGTTCAGCGCCGGCGGGATGAACCTCCTGGGAAGACAGCTGCCCCTCTCTCCTCCTCACCTGATCCGCTGGTCGACAATGCCCACAGCGAAGGCTCTCTGTTCACGGTCGTCCGAGGCCAGCAGCGTCAGCAGCAGCAACTCCGGGTGGGCGAAGTAGGCGCTGATGTAGGGACGGACGATGGTCTGCACTTCGGGCGGGCAGAACTCGGCGACCAACTGGACCTGGAAGCCAAGAACACCATTTGTGCTAGTTCTACAGTCTACATTGTATTGGCACTGATCGGATATATTTGCGTACACTCCAGCGGCAGTGGTGTAATTGTGTTTGGTCGGTGAAACGGTCTTCAACCTCCTAAACCTCCAAAACGTTGTCCAAACCACATAATCAACTCGACAACTATTTGTTAAGTAACGTTGTCTCGTTGTACAACAGTTTGATCATACCAGCTTCAGTAGGTGTCGGGCGCCGTCGGTGACCTTGTGGTAGGCCTTGATCTGGAACCACTGCTCCAGGTAGACAGGGTCGATGAACTCGCAGATGAGCTTGAAGTTGTCTTGCTCTCGGCCTTCAATATTCATCTATCCGCTTCCATTATCATCCAGGGAAAAATCGATACGAGTATCCTCATCACTGTTTCCTGTGCTTATGTGTCTCCCCTCCCCAAAGATTGCTGGACCTGTGGACGAGAGACAACGGCTTGAGGAGCCGAGAGCTCGACAACCTCAAGCTCATCCGGGAGTTCATTGTCGCTGTCTACCTGAAGCAGTGGTTCCAGATCAAGGCCTACCACAAGGTCACCGACGGCGCCCGACACCTACTGAAGCTAGTATGATCAAACTGTTGTACAAAGAGACAAGGTTACTTAACAAATAGTTGTCGAGTTGATTATGTGGTTTGGAAAACATTTTGGAGGTTTAGGAGGTTGAAGACCGTTTCACCGACCAAACACAATTACACCGCTGCCACTGGAGTGTACGCAAATATATCCGATCAGTGCCAATACAATGTAGACTGTAGAACTAGCACAAATGGTGCTCTTGGCTTACAGGTCCAGTTGGTCGCCGAGTTCTGCCCGCCCGAAGTGCAGACCATCGTCCGGCCCTACATCAGCGCCTACTTCGCCCACCAGGAGTTGCTGCTGCTGACGCTGCTGGCCTCAAACGACCGTGAAGAGAGAGGCTTCGCTGTGGGCATTGTCGACCAGCGGATCAGGTGGGGAGGAGAGAGGGGCAGCTGTCTTCCCAGGAGGTTCATCCCGCCGGCGCTGAACTTTGAAACGTAGAGGCTGGCCGACCTCATCGATTGTGAGGCCGAGCATCTGACGGAGCCGCTGTTGACTGATAGTCTCAGCTCGGAGGAGGTGCAGGCCTGCAGGGAAACACCACTGCACGTGCCAGAAACCTGGCAATGCCACTCTCAGGGCATCGAGAGAGCAGTCAAGAAGGTGTCCGAAGCATGCCAAGTTGTGGTCGACCAAGAGGAGCGGCGGGCCTGGATCCGGTGCGCCGAAGTCAGTCGCAAGGCAGTCAGCCAGCTGGAGAAAAAGGCGGATTTCTTGGCTCTCCTTGACCTGTGAACTGTGAACTGGCCGTATCAGACTGTCAGGCCACAGCAGTGTAAAGCGCATCAGCCATCATTATCTTTCTCCCGTTCTGTTGTGATGATGCGGACGCACTTCGTGAAGAAGAAAAAACGTTGCAGCAACGTTACATGGTTCAACTATGTATTGTATAATGTATAAGGCAACCATATGCCCGCCGTACATGCATCGTGTATGTGAGAGGACGAGTGGATTGATTGCTCATTGTTGCGCCATTGAAAACATAGTTACTTTGTGATTGCATGCATATATGCCGCATGTCCCACGTTGGCGACAGTTGATTGGAAGCCAGACACTTTCATTTTCTTTCAGCTCAACATTGTTTCGCCTTAATGTCAAAGATTGTGTCAGGGGCCCCAGGGCAGGTAGGAAGGCCCCATGAGCATGTTGGCAAGGCGACAAAGCAGCCAGCGCAGTCCGACCAGAAGAGTCGCTGGGTAGATCGGAGGGGCTCCTGGGCAAGTCAGAGGGGCCCCTGGCTAGATCGAAACGGTCCCTGAACAGGTCGGAAGGGCCCTCGAACATGCCGGATGAGTTCCTTGCCAGACTGGAGGGGCTCCTGGACAGGTCGGAGGGGCCCCTGAGCATGTCGGCAGGGTGACAAAGCAGCCAGTTCAGTCCCTGGCTAGGTAGGAAGGACCTCTAAACAGGCCGAATGGGCCCCTTGACACATAAGAGGGGCTTATTGGAAGGTCAGAGGAGTCTCTGGTCATACCGGAAGGGCCCAAAACACGTAGAGATCCCAGATGAAGATTAAATACAAAGAGGACTTACTTCACAAAAAATATTAAAATCGGAGCTTTCGGGTATATTGTAACACCCTTCGTCATCGATTAAGAGGCATTCGGTAACAGGTCATTGCTCGTCTTTAAGATGAGCAATGACATGTTACCGAATGCCTCTTAATCGCTAACGAAGGGTGTTACAATATATCCGAAAGCTCCGATTTTAATTTGTATTATAGAGTAAGCCCTCTTTGTATTTAATATATATCACCCACTCCACATCATGTCTTTTTGCGGATCCCAGATGAGTCCCTGAACAGGTCAGAAGGGCGTTGAAAAGGTCAGAGGGGCCCCTAGACGATCTGAAGGGACCCTTGGTCTTTCAACAGTAAGAATGCAGTTGTCCAGGGAATAAACCTCAAGATTTTTGCTTAACTATAAATTCAATTCAATTCCGTGGTTTAGTCGCACTGTTCGTGATCTCCTGCGTGAGAAAGAACAGGCCCACAAGCGCAAGAAGGCAGATCCCTCCGCTGCAAACACAGAGGAGCACGCGAGAGGAGCATCCGAATTTAAACGTGCTGCTAGCGCTAGTTATCGCGACTACCTGATGGGTCTTTTGGAAGACTTCAAGGAGAACCCAAAGCGATACTGGACCTTTATTAAGTCTTTGAAGTCCAGTGGTCATGTGTCTCCCGTTTTGGAGTGCGATGGCGTAGAAGTGAAAGACACAGTGGCCAGGGCGAATCACTTTAACACATGTTTTTCGAAAAAAAATTCAGCGCTCCGTACACCGACGCACTGCCGGACGCTCCTGTTCTTAACGCCCCGGGTTTGTCTACTTTTAATGTCCCACCTGGCCGTGTGGCACAGCTCCTGCGTGAGCTAAGCCCACACAAGGCCTGCAGCACCGATGGCCTCAGTGCTAGGATTTTAAGTGAATGTGCGGAAGAACTTGCGATCCCTCTCGACATCATCTGACGATTGTCAGTGCGCTCCGGGGTGTTCCCGTCAACTTGGAAGCGGGCCAACATCATTCCTGTTTTTAAAAAAAGGCTCTAAAAAGCTTCCAGACAACTACAGACCAGTCTCATTATTAGCGCTTTGCTCTAAAATTCTGGAGAAGGTAGTGTGCGAGGGCCTGCTTCAAGCATGCCTTCCAGCACTGCCTTCTTCTCAGCATGGTTTTCTTCCGAAACGTTCATGCGTTAGCAACTTGGCTTGCTTTTTAGAACACTGCTGGACCTCACTGACAAAGGGATCGCAAACAGACGCCATCTATACCGATTATTCTTCCGCTTTTACGAGTGTGAGCCATAGGCTACTTTTACACAAGCTCAAGTGCTCTTTTAACATCTCAGGACTTGCACTCAGCTGGATTGAGTCTTACTTAACCCAACGATCCCAGCGGGTCATTCTCGATGGGAAACATTCTGACTGGGCAGCGGTACTATCCGGAATCCCTGAAGGCAGCATTTTAGGCCCAATTCTGTTCACTTGCTATGTCGCTGACCTTCCCAATCACATCAAAACATCGTGTCTGTCATATGCAGACGATGTCAAAATTTTAAATCGAATTAGTTCCCCAGAGGACGCTCATTCCCTCCAGGCCGACTTAGACCGCCTCAGCTTGTGGTCCAAAACTTGGCGTTTGAAACTCAACCCAGCTAAGTGCAAGACGATCACTTTTACCCTGCGCTCATCGCCTTTTCTAGTTCCTTACGTGCTGGATGGTCACCAACTTGAGCGATGTGTGCGCATGCGTGACCTTGGCATCATTTTAGATGCTAAGCTCACATTTGCAGACCACGTAGACGCCACCGTCTCCAAGGCTAACCGAATGCTAGGACTGCTCATGAGGAGCATGCAGATGTCCGTTCGCGCACACAGAACGCGATTTGACCATACCGCAGCCCTTGCCGCTTACAAAGCACACGTGAGGTCGATAATGGAATACGGTAGCGTAATTTGGTCCGGCGCTGCAGTCACCCACCTACGTAGACTCGAACGCCTACAACACCGATTCCTGATGTGGCTGGGATCAAAGACGCAACCAACGTGCCCACCACTCGACTACAAGTCACTGCTTATACGATTCGGTTGCGCATCTGTCAGGTCGCGTTTTACTCAGATAGATCTTATGTTTATGTGTTCTGTGTTTGGTGGCCGCCTGGACTGCGCCGAACTTGTGGGAATGTTCCCATTATCGGCACCAGGCCGACGCACGCGGCGCCCTGAGCTCTTCCACGTACCTCGTAGAAGTGGGAGAGGGGACTGCGTGAAGAGGGGCTTCCTGGTTTGCCTACCACAACTGTTTAACTCCCTCACAGGCAGCAGCCCTCAGACTGATTTATTTCTTCCGTCGCGCTCTCTTCGTTCAGATATCTTGAAGTTCGCAGATGATCAGGGCACTTACTCAGGCTAGAGGTAGCTACTGCGAGCCATATCTCCTTATGTGATTAGTCATGGCTTTAATTTATATATCCTTTTTACTTTTAGGTCTTTTGCCTCCACCAGCGCTTCATTTAATTTAATTTTTACTTTTACCAGCGCTTTTAATGGCTACTTCATGCTGTTGTTTTTACGGTGCAGTGTGGTATTGTGTTTTTGCTTTTTGTACTGTGCGGGCCTGTGTTTCGTGTGGACTCGCGTTATCTGTGAATGTTTTAATGTATCCTATTCTGACTGCAACCGTAACTGGGCTCTGTGCCTGTGGTTGTTTTGCTGCAATACAATACAATACAATACAATACAATACAATACAAATATATGCGGGTTAGAACAAAAATGGGTCGCCGTTTCTCGGCGCATTTATGTGTTATGTTGCCACTTTCCTATATAATTGGGCAAAATAGTTCACTTTTTTTTAACGCACTTTAAACGAACAATAACATTTTTAGAGGTCCGCACCATACGCAATGTGACGTATTGATGAGAATGATGAGAAATATCTAGGGCATAAGACTCAAAATTTTCGCGCCGCTCCTTGGCGCAATTTTTTTACGGATTCCAGGTCTACAGCTTAAAAATATTCCAAGTTGGTATAGCTGATTTAAAGTTGGTGTCGCTGGTTCCAAAGTTGACATGGCAGTTTGCTAACTCCAGGTCCTAAAAGTTGGTATGGCCCATTGGCCCATGCCATACCTGCATACTGCATTTTCCATCCTTGTAACGTGCCTTTTCATCCGTTTTGTTTGGCCCTTTCAACGCTTGGGAGTAGGCCCTTTCAGCACTCGGGAAGGGGGCCCTTTCAAGGCGCCGCACCCCCTGGACGAAATCCTGGCTACGTGCCTAATTGCGTGGTAGTGTAACCAGGGTTGTTTCTGACGGTTCAACAGATCTAATTGTGGCCATCTGATGGACAGGTGGCACTTGACAAACGTAATGAACCCGTCAGCTGTGTGGTTCGCTGTAAATAGGTTCTCCCTGCGCTACGTTCTTCCGCTCTCGCTGACTTTGGATAGCAAATAGCATGGTGTCCCATTGGTAATTCAATAAGCGTGTAACGAAGCAAGTGTGTGTGTGTGTGTGTGTGTGTGTGTGTGTGTGTGCGTGTGCGTGTGCGTGTGCGTGTGCGTGTGCGCGTGCGCGTGCGCGTGCGCGTGCTCGTGTGCGTGTGCGTGTGCGTGTGCGTGTGCGTGTGCGTGTGCGTGTGCGCGTGCGTGTGTGTGTGTGTGTGTGTGTGTGTGTGTGTGTGTGTGTGTGTGTGTGTTTGTTTGCAGGAGGTGAGCCTGGGTGTAGCTGGCTTCACCATAAGCCAGGTTCGCGAAGAAGGCATCGACTTCACCATTCCATTTTACGAGGAGCCGTCAGCCATCCTGATGCCGCCGCCCAAGGCAGAGAGCAAGCTGTTCGCCGTCGTCCGGCCGTTCTCCTGGGAGGTGAGCAGTGAGCGGCTCTTACTGATCTCATGAAATGACGCTGGACAGGCCGCACTTGAGACATGAGCTATTGTGTGTGGCTATTTTTGCGCTCCATACCTCATTTCGCAATATGTCGTAAGCCATTACAGTTACCAAACTTTCAGCACCCTCTCTCACTTCAATTCTACACATGTTGACGGAAGGGAAAAATGGAAATGACGTCAGAAGGTCGTGTTATACGGTTTTGTACGGTTTTGCGAAGAAACAACAACATTGTCACATATTTGATTAAATAAATACAAAACATTACATTTTCAAACCTTTCCTTTTTAACCCTCGCCAGTCCTGGGTTCGATACCTACGTGACCGTGGTGCAGGGGGGGGGGGATGGTACGACCCCCTGGCGTTTCGCCCCTAATTGAGTTAGAGCTTCGATTCAAAGACGAGCGTGTTGCTTGTGATGAGGAGAGGAAGTCGTTGGTAACCAATTTTAAAGTCCGGAGTCATTATGTGAACTCTGAGGTCATGTCAATGCCCCGGATGTCGTCCAAATCGTATATGTGTATATATATATATATATATATATATATATATATATATATATATATATATATATATATATATATATATATATATATATATATATATATATATATATATATATATATATATATATATATATATATATATATATATATATATATATATATATATATATATATATATATATATATATATATATATATATATATATATATATATATATATATATATATATATATATATATATATATATATATATATATATATATATATATATATATATATATATTCAATTTTAATCGAGCTAGAATCGTGAATGAGCCGATATAATTATGCAAAATGGGTGATAAATTTGAAATCAGCGTCACAAAATGTCCTATAAACTACCAGAGTCCAAAAAGGTCAACTCAGGTCATCGGAAGTCAGTGACCTCGGTTGACCTGTGAAGGTGCATAACGCCAGTGGAACATATAATTATGTAAAATGGATGCCAAATTTGAAATCCGCGTCACAAAATGTCTTAGAAACTGCCAGAAAAACTCCTGGGTCATTAGGTGAACTCTGAGGTCATGCCAAAAATGTCTTAGAACAAGTCATCTCTGGTTATCGGCGGTCACGATCTCAGTGGAAACCATAAATGTCACCTGTTAACACCTGTGCATATGCTTGTGAACAATACTCACTCGGAAACTGCGTAAGTTACAAGCATCGACACTACGGGACGCCAGTTGCGCCTGCCAAGACCTTGAGAAACAGGTCATAGGTCACGGGTCATGAGAAGTAAAAGTTTGAAATTTGCATGTGATTTTCAAAATTAAATTTTCGTCTGGAGACCCCAGCGCCGCGCGGGCTAACCCGTCATTGACTGGGGGGTGGGGGTGAGGGTTGGCGTTTAACGCCCCCACCCCCCTGGTGAACTTTCGTAATAGCTACACCAAAAAAAAACAGTAGCGTCATGAACGTGAAACTTCGGATACCTTCCTCTACATCGATTGTACGTCTTCTGTTAAAAAATGAAGCAATTTCGTCGGATTTTTTTTCTCTCTCGTGCTATAGCGAATTTAGTGACGTCACTACACACGAGTTTGACACCAAAATCAGCTCAACTTTATCTGCGAACGGAAGCAACCATATTTATGAAAGATATTTACATTTTTAAACTATTGCCCTACATTTTGTAAACCCAAAGCCAATTTAAGGATTTATAGAGATTGACGATAAACATGTCAATGACAAAAGTGAGGAGCGCCCTAGACACTTTCCGTAATGTGTTATCATCGTTTCCAGCATTGACACTTCTTTTTGTGGATAATTATTGTATTGGGTATTCAAAACGGCATCGATTATGCTTGTGAAACACTTTTTTATTGTGGTCGGTAGTACCACTCAGGTGGTTTTGGTTTTGCTAGATTTAATATGATGTGCAAGCACTTCTTAAAATGGTGGCAAACACAAACCATTACTATACACGAGTCAAGGGCGTAGGCAAGGGGGGGCAAGGGGCCATGGCCCCCCTGGAGGCCAGGGGGCCCTCTGGCGATCGAGCGAGGGCCCCCTGGGGCCGAAGGCCCCAGTGTTTGTGATGGTGTCAGGCACCCGCAAAACGCCTTACGTCGCATAAAAGAACGCCCACGAACCGATACAAAATCGTAACACGAATAAATAACAACACTTGCTTGTCTGTTAAAGGCATGCATATGTAAATACGTAAAAGGGGCCCCAGCCAATGTGTATAGGGCCCTTTACCAGCTTTTAAAGGGCCCTACCGATCTGCAGAGGTCCCCTATCGGCATTTAGAGGGCCCCTTCCAGTTGTAGAGGGCCCTCTGCCGGCCTTTATAGGGTCATGCCGATCTGGAGAGGGTCCCTGCCGATCTGGAGAGGGCTCTCTACCGGTCTATAGAGGGCCCTGCCGATCGTAGATCGCCCTGCCAATCTGTAGAGGGCCTCTATCGGCATTTAGAGGGCCCTGCCGACCTGTAGAGGGCTCTCTTCCAGGCTTTAGAGGCCCTGTCGATCTGCAGAGTGTCCCAGCCAATCTGTAGAGGGCCCTCTGCTGGCCTTTAGAGGGCCCTTCCAGCATGTAGAGGGCCTGCCGATCTGCAGAGGGCCCCATGACGGCATTTAGATGACCCCTTCTGGTTGTAGAGGGGCCTCCTTTGGCCTTTATAGGGCCCTGCCGATCTAGAGAGGGCCCTCTGCCGGTCTTTAGAGGGCCCTCCCGATCTGTATATCGCCCTGCCAATCTGTAGAGGGCCTTTGTCGGCATTTAGAGGGCCCTGCCGACCTGTAGAGGACCCTCTTTCAGCCTTTAGGGGCCCTGTCGATCTGCAAGGTGCCCAGCCAATCTATAGAGGGCCCCTGTCGGCTTTTAGAGGGCCCTGTCGATCTGTAGAGGGCCCTCTGCCCGCCTTTAGAGGGCCATTCCAGCATGTAGAGGGCCTGCTGATCTGCAGAGGGTCCCCTGTCGGCATTTAGATGACCCCTTCCGGTTGTAGAGGGCCCTCTTCAGGCCTTTATAGGACCCTGCCAATCTGTAGAGGGTCCCTGCTGATCTGGAGAGGGCCCTCTGCCGGTCTTTAGAGGGCCCGGCCGATCTGTAGCTCGCCCTGCCAATCTGTAGAGGGCCTCTTCCGGCATTTAGAGGGCCCTGTCGACCTGTAGAGGGCCCTCTTCCAGCCTTTAGGGGCCCTGTTGTTCTGCAGAGTGCCCCAGCCAATCTATAGAGGGCCCTCTGCCGGCCTTTAGAGGGCCCTGTCAGCCTTTAGCGGGCCCTGCCGATCTGTAGATCGACTTGCCTCCCTGTCGGCCTTTAGAGGGCTTCTACCGGCATTTAGAGGGCCCTGCCGACCTGTAGACGGCCCTCTTCCAGTCTTTAGGGGCCCTGTCGATCTGCAGAGTGTCCCAGCCAATCTGTAGAGTGAGCGTAGAGGGATCTCTGCCGGCCTTTAGAGTGCCCTGTCGATCTGTAGAGGACTCTATGCTGTCCTTTAGAGGGTCCTGTGGTGGTAGAGGTGGTCTGCCGGTCGAGCGCCGGTGAGGCTCTCGAAGGAAGACCAGTGAAAGTTCGCATTGTTTTTCAGTGTATGCTAGTAACGTCTGAGAGGAGTACAAGGCTTTGGTAATGTAGGCTTTGACTTTGACTCGAACTCGGGCTGCCACTACCAGGAAAGGTCAGAAGCCCAGCGCTCTCCCACTGAGCTACAGGGGCGGACAAATCGCTCGTTTCCGCACTATTGAAGGCTTTTTAATGTTAGTGTCATAATTCCTACCCCAGAATCCAGACCACTGCACAATAATTTAGATGGGGCAGAATTAATGCATTGCACTGCAATAGAAGTTGCTGTGAGGATAAATAAAGCTTGTATATTCCGATAACTCCTATATATTATGGTTTATCACACATATTACACTATATATTTGACTATTCCATTTACGATTTTCATCTACAAGAACTCCTAAGTATTTAATGCATGGGTTTATCGTGATTGGTGTATCATGTAATACTATGTCAAGATCTTGTCACGTTACTGATCTTGAATATATTTGGTAATTTGTCTTTGATGCATTTAGTGATAATATATTTGCATGGAACAACTCGTTATTTTTGGAACTAATTCATTAATCTTTATTTGCAGCTCTTCAACATTTCTAGCTTGAATATAAATTGCCGTATATCATCAGCAAATAAGGAAAAGGTGCCTATTTCTGTTGTATTGTTGATGTCATTAATATAGAGAATAAATAAAAGAGGACCTAAAATTGAACCCTGTGGGACGCCAATTTTCATCATTTGTTTCTGAGATGCAACCCCATCTATTATTGCCATTGTATGCCTCTTATTAATATTTGACTCTATTGTGTTGTAGAAACCCCTCGTATCACAATGCGGTGTATTTTTTTTTATCTCAAGAGAATTGCGAAGCAAACTGTATCCAAAGCTTTCTGTAAATCAAGGCGGAGAATGTTATTTCGTTATTTTCTAGATATTTTGTAAACTTCATCGTACATTTGAACAATCGGCATGTACGTACTGTGTTGTTTCTTGAATCCGAATTGAAGAAGATTAAGGATAACATTTGCATTAACACGCGCCCCGCTGGAGGTGGCAGAATATGTCCCCCCTCCCGGATTTTCTCAATAACTTGAAAACAATGATAGATATCGACGTCAATCCTTCAGTACCATATGCTGCATTAATTCTACGCCTTATCACAACATTTCAACACAAATGGTGGAATACTTTGGGAGATAATGACGTTTTAATCACGTCATGTCATGTAATTTTTGGTGGAAAAAATACATGCTTGAAAAATCATAGAAATTCGAGTTTCGACGAAAATTGCAAGTCAAAAAGTTGAAAAAAAGGAAATGAAAAATGAAAAATAGTAAAAATGACTATCTCGAATTTTCGCAATTTTGTGTTTTTCACTCTCAAAAATGACAAAAAATACACTTGTTTTTCGTTGTCGAAATTGTATTTGTCGTTGTTTTACAACATGCAACGCACTGTACTGTTTTAATGATGTGGGCCCCCCTTGGCTACAAGGGCCCCTCTGATCCCATTTGGCCCCCCTTCGAGAAATTCTACCTACGCCCCTGACACGAGTCATTTGCATTTACAAAAAAAAAAGTTTTTGCAAGTTTCTTTCCAATTTTCGGCAGTCGTTTTATTTATTATGAACATTCAATTTTCACTTATAACGTTTCATTCAGCAGGGAGGTCACCTACCTAAAACAAAATTAATTGACGTTGATTAAAATGGCTTCAAACGATTGTCCACCCGTCATATAGTTGCAAATGTATTACGAAGAAGACTTTAAACACGTTTGAGGGCGAGGCAAAGAGAACGCTCAAGTGAATACAATAGTATTTTATGGTGATCGCTGGTCCCGTCGGTCGGGCTATCCAACAAAATGCAAGGTCTTGCGGAAGTGCCTAAAAATATAAACACTCAGAAACATGGCGGCATGGCTGGGCGGCTTGTCATCAGCACTGTCAGCCGGGCCTGGCCTGTCTGTCATGGCTGCAGGCCACGCACCTGCACAGCCGAGCACACCTGTACACACCTGCACACACCTGTACAGTGTACACACCTGCACACACCTGTACACACATGCACACACCTGTACACACCTGCACACACCTGTACCTGCACACTGCGCAGGGTCCCCAGAGGGCAGGGGTCCACCCACTGCCGCCCATCCCACGCTGGCATCCAAAACACGCCCAGAGCCGCCCAGCAAGCCCTCTCAGAAGTCGCGTAGCATCACGCGCCCGGCACGAGAAAGCCGCCAATATCACGTCTGTGTCCGTGGCGACCTCGAGTATCGACACTCCAGTGACGTATGACGTCACGACCGAAACACTACAGAGTACCGTCACAGCTGTCCCCTGTGGCGGGAAACATACACCGGCCGCCGCAGGGCCGCAGCGTGTGCAGTTTGTTTTTGTTAGAATGCGTTCGTTGATTTACTGGCTATACAGAATAAAACAAATTAACCTAGTGCGTGTATGGTAAACAATGTGAATAGCTTTTACAGTTTCTTTGCAACACCTTCCAAAGCTAAGGTGGTCGGGCTTCTCCCGCCTTAACCCATGATGTACAATGCACATACATCTATATGGAAATTAAAGCAAATGCATGCGCATTGAACCCATACACAATTTCCAGTATGTAATAAAACAAGATTTGAATGATACAAAAAATACTCAGTTTCTTGACAGCTTATGCCATGGCAAAATATATTTTGACTTTCTGAAAGCATAAGTGCAATCCTAACGGCTGGGAAGATTTCAATCTGATACTTGGTAAAATACATACTGTTTTACTATGAAATCGTTTAAATAGTGACAGCTGACGTTCAGCGAAATCCTGACCTTAAAAAAGTTATTAATTATCTGCATTTTGAAACATGTTTTTTCATTGTGGGTGCCGAAGCACTATTGTCGGTGCCCATTTTAACTTTGTGGGTACCCAGCACCCACAAGGAGATAGGAAACCACACCCCTGCTGACGACCCGACGCCGGCGCCTCCCGCAGGTGCCAAAAAGGCCCCCTCAATGACCTGCAGTCCCCCTCAATGAAAATCCTGGATCCGCCCCTGGCTGACAGATACTTTTTTTCTTCAGTCAATCCCACTTTGTCAGCCAATCAACGGCGGTCTATAGCTCAATAATGACGTCATCAGCCCAAATAAAATAAAACAAAATTGTATAAAGTTAAGTGAATTTTCGAGTTAAAAAATATCCCCATCGTTTTCAGCAGCACTTACTTCATATTTTATATTACAACCAGCGTATGTTTGACAACTTTCAGAAAGGTGAAACATTCCCTTCAAGCAGACTTGTCTGACCTTACTTGTGATGGCAGACTTCTTCTGTCAACAGTCTGATTTTAGCAAAGAAAACAAACAACACATCTTCATGGTCGCAGCCCTTCGGCCTTAGTGACCAACTTTACCTCTGAGACTCAGAGCCGTGGCGCCCCGCCTCCCGGCGAGATCCCGCGGCCTAGCCTCCGTTCGCCAATCACCAGTCTGACTGCTGACTGCCCGTCCTCCCCTTGCTGGCCCTGTTATCATTTTTCGTTTAACAAATTTAAGCTGTTATTTTTTTCCACTTCGTTTTCCATTTTGGCGCTCTTGCCGATGCTGCGTTGGTTCTTTTGCCTTGCTGCGACAGGCTGCGACGGCCAACGCCAACATCATTCGCACGCCCTGCCGCTGATTGGTTGGTCCCTCGCAGAAGATATTTCGTCATCTTTCTCGGTGGTGGGCTGCTGCGAATGCGCGGGTTCTTCCGGGGGCCGAGGGAGGCCGCCGAGCGTCCCCCTGTGACCCAGCCAGCGGGCGGCCACCCGTACGTCTGTGGCTTAAAGGAAATAGTTCACCTTCAACATGGGATTTTGAACTGAAATAGCAGTTTTGTAGCCCGTGTTGAGAAATCCTTATCTGCAACTTGTCTTGGCTGAAAAGACTCTCCAGCCGAAGATATTTGACTTTTTGGCGAATGAATGCGGCGCATATATGATATACCGTACCGTCTGAGAGTGCCAGCACTACCAGGGCGCATGCGCAGACCAATAACGCACACCATAACATTAATAATGTACGACCTTCTGTCCTGAATTGGCGCGATGTAGGACCATTTTTGAAAAGAAAAAAAAGAAACTGTATTAAAAAATATAATAAAATCGTGTTCTGAAAAATTTCCGAAGGTGAACTATTTCCTTTAACGACGCGATTAATGGACCGTATTCGTGGTAACAGCAACACCCTGCCGATGTCCGGGTCAAAACGAGGGGTGGGGGCGTGTTTGTCTTTCTTACAGCTGGACATTGGCATATATATAGTTTTTGCAAGGTTTCCGATTTGTTTTTATTAAACAAAAAATGTAATGCATTACATAACACCGCCATGCGACCACTGCATGCACGGAACATCTCCAGACACAGTCTGCGCCGGCTAGGCGCTATTCGGCACACGATAGACGCTATCAGCTCCACACCCACCCTGGGAACGTGCCACCTGACCGGGTCACAAAAGCGGCCGACCGGGCCGGACCGCCGCCACACCCCCGCGCCACCCCGAGAGCCGAACATGTCCGTCGGGCTGCTGCTCTCCGCCGCGGCGCTTTTGGCGCTGGGCAGCGGCGCCGCCACGCTGCCATGCGACCCACTCACTTTCGACGAGGACAGCTTCGTCTGCGTCTGCAATGCTACCTACTGCGACACGTTCCCGGAGCTGACGCCGCCCTCCGGCGCAGACGTCCTCCTGGTGACCTCCTCGCGGGACGGAGACCGGTTCGCCGTGTCGAGCGCCCAGTTCGGGCCGGAGTCCTGCCCGCCTGACTGGGTCACCTCGGTCAAGGTGCCGAGAGATGAGCCCCGGCAGAAGGTCAGCGGCTTTGGCGGTGCCTTTACGGACGCGGCGGGTGCCAACATCAACAGTCTGCCGCCCGAGACGCAGGAGGTCCTCCTGATGGCGTACTTTGATGACGACGGCATCCGCTACCACCTCGGCAGGGTGCCGATCGCCGGGACGGACTTCTCAGAGCGGGCGTACTCGTACGATGACAACCCCGGAGATGAGACCCTGGAGAAGTTCGCCCTTACCGAAGAGGACTACCTGCTCAAGATCCCGCACATCCAGACTGCGCTGCGCATGTCGCCCGATCTTCAGCTCTTCGGCTCGGCCTGGTCAGCGCCTGCCTGGATGAAAACTAACAACGCCTTCACCGGCATCGGCTTCCTCAAGACAGAGTACTACCAGCTGTGGGCCGACTACCACGTGCGTTTCCTCGAAGAGTACCTCGCCAACGGCATCCCCATTCCCGGACTGACGACGCAGAACGAGCCAACCAACGGGCTCGACTCGGAGGGAATGTGGAACACGATGGGCTGGACTCCCGAGATGCAGCGCGACTGGGTTCGCGACAGCCTCGGACCGACGATCCGCGGGAACGCCAACTTCTCCGACACCAAGATCATCATCCTCGACGACCAGCGCGTCCTACTGCCCGACTGGGTCAACACGATCCTCGACGACGCCGACGCCGCCCAGTACGTCGACGCGATCGGCGTTCACTGGTACCGCGACCTGGACACGCCGGCCTCCGTACTCAGCGACACGCACAACCTGCACCCGAACATCCCCTTGATCGCCACCGAGGCCTGCGAGGGCTCCATGGTTGCCAATAAGGTCGCGCTCGGCGCTTGGGCTCGCGCCGACTCCTACGCCAACGACATCATCGACGACTTGAACAACTGGGTGACGGGCTGGATCGACTGGAACATCGCTCTCGACATGAGCGGCGGCCCCAACTGGGTCAACAACAAGGTCGACTCGCCGATCATCGTGGACGCGCACGGTGAGCAGTTCTTCAAGCAGCCGATGTACTACGCGCTGGGACACTTCTCCGTCCTGCTGCCGCACGGCACGTCGATCGTCGCCCTGGAGGATCCCTCCGACGACGTGAAGGGCGTGGTGGGCTTGCGTGAGGACGGCCAGACGGTGGTGACGCTGCTGAACAGGGCCGACGCCGAGGAGCAGGTCATCGTCACCGACTCGGAACGCGGCTCCGTCAGTCTCACGCTGGCCGCAAAGAGCATCACGTCTGTGATGTACGCCACGGCCGCCTGAGCAGCCAACGCTGCTCGTGGGGCTTGGAGATAAGGATGTATTATTTATCCCAATATCGCTCCGTGGTTTTGTCTATGTCGGCTTCCTGCGTGAGCAATTTTACTTCTGGATATTTGTACACCATAGTCTTCACAAAATGCTGCCTGGTGACGACCTGGAATAACATGAGATGACTTTCGGCCAGGCCGAAATCCCTGGTTGCTCTTGAGACATTCTACTTTAAATCCAGCTTAAATGCTTCCCATCAAAATACGCAGCGTATGTTTTCCTTTTTGTCTTTGTTCTTTTTGTTATTTTGTCTAGCCTGTGGATAAAATAAAAAGGTTTGCAGAGGAGCCGATTGTTTCAATAGAAAATGGTAGTGCTGTAGATTGGTCTCCACCAATGAAACACAACAAACGGTAAGTTATCTTATCTTCCGCCTAATGTGACATAATAGCCGTTTTCACGAAGGATTATTGCGCTGAAAAGTTTCTGAAAAGTTTCTGAAAAGTTTTAAGAAGTTTTGGTATAGAAGTCTTAGTATATTATACATTCCAAGAAATACATTACTGATTTAGGCGATATTATCTCTATCTAATAGTTATTGAAACCTGTATTAAGCTCATAACAAGTTTATGATACAAAATTGGCCGTTTATAAAGAACATATGCGTCTATGTACAGTTCATTCGTTCAGTTTAGCATACCGTCATACTAGTTACTAGATCTGGCAGCGTCATGATCACAGGTCTGTCTGCGCATGCGCAGTGATGTGCCAGCATAGATTCGCCGCCGCTTCCGACCCTTGTGCCGCTCGCACATGGACAAAGCCAAGCCTACAGGCCGGCCGCCGGATTGGGCGAGTCCATTGCGTCCAATTGCGTCACATGCCACAGATAGTTTCTGAATCGTTCTGAAGTTTTGACAAGTTGCAGTCGGTGGAGATCACAATCACAACTGACCTATCAATACTTATCCTGATAATTACCACCAAACGTCAATTTTGTCAACATATTTTATTCTTACCAACATATTACAAAATTCTGAGTGACATTTCAAGCCAAAAATCGTATGTAAAAGTTGTGTAGTTAAAGGAAGTAGTTCACCTTCGGAAAATTTATCAGAACACGATTTTATTATATTTTTTTATAAAATTTTGTTTTCTCTTTTTAAAAATAGTCCTAAATCGCGCCTATTCAGGACAGAAGGTCGTACATTATTAATGTTATGGTGTGCGTTATTGGTCTGCGCATGCTCCATGCAGAGACTCTTTCAGACGGTACGGTATACCAATAAGGCGCCGTAGTTGGCGATGAGCGAGCGAGCGCGAACGAAATGTATGGGGGAATTTCAACTCGATCGGGTAAGTTGTTTCTGAGACACACAAAAAAGTGCGCACGTGCGCACGTGCAGAGGCACCCCACCCCTGACTTGTGGAAAAGAGGCGGCTGAGAGGTCCCTAGCCACACACCAAATTTGAACACAATCGGCACAGCCGTTCCTGAGATATAGAATAGGGGTGTGCACGTGCGCACGTGCAGACTCACCCCACCCGCAAGACTTGTGGGAAGGCGGCGGCGGAGGGGTCCCGAACCACGCACCAAATTTGAACACAATCGGCTCAGCCGTTCTTGAGATATAGAATAGGGGTGTGCACGTGCGCACGTGCAGAGGCACCCCACCCCTGACTTGTGGGAAAGTGGCGTCTGAGAGGTCCCTAATCACACACCAAATTTGAACACAATCTGCCCAGCCGTTGCGGAGTTTTTACGAGAAAACACTTTTCAACACCCATCACGCGGCACGCGGCACGCGCAGTGGTAGTCATCCACATGAGTCGGCACTGGTCTCAAACAGGTTAGGTTGGATGACAAGTTATCTCCAGGCAGACTCAGGAAAGAACCCCGCTTGTCCATTGGACGTGCGGTTGCAGAGATATTAGCTTCTCAAAAGCGTCGCCCTGGGTCGGGTCTGGCCGGGCCTGGCTGGGCCGCTCATATTCAGATTTTCCCCATATACCACGGAAGGACGAGCGAGCGCTTCGCGCTCGCTTGCAATCATATATGCGCCGCATTCCTTCTCCAAAAAGTCAAATATTTTCGGTTTGAGTCTTTTCAGCCAAGGCAACTTGCAGATAGGGATTTCTCAACACGGCCTACACAACTGCTATTTCAATTCAAAACCCCATGTTGAAGGTGAACTATTTCCATTAAGGATTGGATCGTCGAAACTTTTCAACTAGGAATTTTATACCAAAACTTGTTAAAAAATTTAAGAATCTTTTCAGCGCAATAATCCTTCGTGAAAACGGCTAATGCTTGTTTGGCGGCATGCAAAGTAAATTTGTCAAGTTTTGAAAGAACATGCACCTGAATAGTTTTCGATTCTAGTGATGTAAGCTTCATCAAGAAGTGCTGGCCCTAGTTTCTGAATATAACGTTTGTCTACGTAGGCTAATTCTTACTAAACGTGTTTATTTACGGTCGAAGTAAGCTAAAGAGCTGTTTTAATGGATAATTATTATAGCGAAAATCCATCGTTTATCAATGAGGATAAAGGAGGAAATGGCGATCACAACTTGGCGGCGGATTGTATTTTCTGGTGGGTGGGCAAGACAGTCTTCAGGGCAAGACAGTCTTCCTGGGCGCTTTTTGGGCTGTGGGCCCTTCACAACTTATATGATTTTAGGAATTCGAAATTTTAGTAATGAAAGTTTGGACAGTATCGGACACCCATTTTTCGGTGTAGTGACATTCGCTAGTTTCCTGAACATCAAAATCGTATTTTAACCCCCGCCGTGCCGGGGGACGTTTGGACGTCCCCTTACGTTGCTTTGGGAATTGCGGGCGCCATCGTTTTGGCACAATTGTCCCGTCATCTATTACCCGCATCGTGTGATTTGTTTATACTTAGATTCATACATGGGCGGATCCAGGGGGGGTGGGGGGGGGTGGGGGGGGGGGGGGGGCAAAGGGACCATGGCCCTCCCCCATGAAACCACCTGAAAGCGGCGCAAAATTGACACATTTCCTGATATATAAAACAATTTAAGCAGCTTTTACTATTTTTTCATCAGCTCTCAATGCATAAGCATGCGAAATCCGATGAATTTTCAGAATTGTGCGAGACTTTTTGGGATTTCCCCCAAAACACCAGTTCTGGATCCGCCTTTGGATTCATATCAAGTTAGGTACCTACCCAGGCCACTGATCAGGTCATGCGACACCATCTCCAAAATAGTTTGCGGTCGTGCCCAAGCCACAGTCCTTGACCGGGCAGTTTGAAACTCATGGATTTCAATTAGGCCGTAAGCACCTACAAATCTTATATCTCAAGAGTTTTTCATATCAGTTACCTTGGGTCAAGTCGATCTCGTGACCTCCCCGTTATAGGTCATTGGGAAAATATACAATTGTTTCCTTTTCAGATAATGCACATTAGATCAGACCGATTACTTAAAGATGAAGTTATTATAGGCCATTCTTGATAAACCAGGTACATTGTTTTCCCCTGAGTTATGCCTAAAGGTCAGCTGAGGCCATGTGAGATCACCAGCACGTTTTTGCCTAGTTACTCTTGTAAGAATAAAGATAGAGATGTGAGATCGACAACATTGTGTTTGTCTCATCGAGACATTCGAGAATGTCCAACATAACCATATTGGGTCACCATATGACCTTGTATGACCTTGACCTGATGTCAAAATTTGAATTTGACCTGATCCGGTCATCATGGACTTGGTTTGAAGCAACTTGGCGGTACAAACACGATAACCTTAAAATAATTTGCCTATCTTCATCACATCTTTATCTTCCTTACTTACATTGTCTTCCTTACACTGATGAAAGAAACCCTGGTAACCCCTTAGTTCCAATTTTTACCAGGGGGTGGTAAGCCTTACTAGGGGGTTGGTAACTCGTACCACCCATGATACTAGGGTCTTACCATAGTAAGCTAGTTAACGTTACTAACCGAGCTACCAGGTAGGTGGTAAGGTTACCATTCGTGTAGCTTTCGCGTGTGGCTTTCAAAAACAAAACAAAACAACAATCGATCAGAGGTCAGAGGTCAGAGAAGGTCAGAGAACTTGCCGTCAGCTGGCTGGATTCCGAACAGAGGTCAGATAACTTGCCGTCAGCTGGCTGGATTCCGAACAGAGGTCAGATAACTTGCCGTCAGCTGGTTGGATTCCGAACAGAGGTCAGAGAACTTGCCGTCAGCTGGTTGGATTCCGAACAGAGGTCAGAGAACTTGCCGTCAGCTGGTTGGATTCCGAACAGAGGTCAGAGAACTTGCCGTCAGCTGATGAACTTGCCGTCAGCTGGTTGGATTCCAGTTTCCAAGTCACGCACCCGTATTCCGCAATCGTAGACTTGGATCCACTGCCGGATCCAAGGAGAGGAGGAATGTCCGCTTGAAGGGAACATGAGGGAAAGGAACATGAGAACATGAACGGACACTGGGAATGAGCCCAAAGAGGGAATCAGGAACCCCAAAACGCCCGACATCGGCAATTTGTGTATCACTTTCACTCAGGACGAGAACCGTTTGTTTTTAAATCAGTAATAACCCACCAGGAAAGGAATGTTTTTCATATAGTTTTTGATATGTTTTTGGGATTCGGCCCCAAAATCAACTTCTTCGGCATTCTGGATTCGTTCTTACCTGGGTCGTACATCCTCTGGTCTTACACAATATGAAAACGGCAATTTTTTTCAGGTGTGGGTAGCGGTGCTGCTGACGCTGCTGCTGATCGCACCCGTCATGTCGTTTCTGGATCATTTCGGCGAGGAGATGATACCGAAACTCTATCCACACAAACACAACGCCCAGGTCCGCTACTTCAGCATTCAGTGGTACATGTTCGGCGGTCTTCTGTCGCAAGGTATGTTCGGCGGTCTTTTGTCGCAAGGTAGGCAGCTGCCAGATCATGCAGTACACTCTATGTACACACCTGGGGCTGCAGGCTGCTTACAGTGCACATTCTGCACATTCACATATACAGGGTGTCCGGAAAAAACGTAGTCTGGATTTTACCTCGTGCTTCAATATGCACGTGCCAATTTTGTTGAAACTTGTCATGATTATAGCTGGGAACGTGGCAAAACCGATGAACGCAGAAATCAGTCCTTTGAGATGTTTTTCTTAATATTGAAAGGCGTTTTGTGTGGAAGCCTACATTCCAGGGTGTGTTCCAGGGTGTCCGGAAAAAAGATACTGTGATTTCCGTAATAATTTCGGTTATAAACAAACAATATTAAAAATTCGAGTATCGTTATATTCACCACTTCATGGCAAAACAGATAAGCCATGACATTTGTACAGACACTGCCTCTGTCAGCCTCAATGCGGAGGTGGCGTGGACACCCTATTCCCCGGACCTCAGTCCATTGGATTTCTTTCTGTGGGGAGACGGTGTATGCAAAGGTCACAAGGACCGTGTTTACAAAGAAAAGCCCAGAACAACGGAAGAGCTGAGCCGCGCCATCATCGCAGAAGTCGGCCGCATGCCCTCAGCGATGATCGACAAAGCTGTCGACCATCTGCAGACTGTGCGACGGCCCTCAGCTGATCCGCCGGAAGGGGGCGCACATCGAGCACCTTCTATAGGAGGCTGCACTGTGAGCTGTGACTGACAGAGGGAGTCTCTATACAAATGTCATGCATCATCTGTTTTGCCATGAAGTGGTGAATATAACGATACTCGATTTGTGTTTAATATTGTTTGTTTATAACCGAAATTATTACGGAAATCACAGTATCTTTTGTTCCGGACACCCTGGAACACACCCTGGAATGTAGGCTTCCACACAACACGCCTTTTCAATATTAAAAAAACATCTCAAATGACTTGTTTCTGTGTTCATCGGTTTTCCCACGTTCCAAGCTAAAATCATGACAAGTTTTTTTAAAACTGGCACGTGCATATTGAAGCACGAGCTAAAATCCAGAGTATGTTTTTTCCGGACACCCTGACACCCAGTACGTGCACATTCCAAAGCTAAAAAGGTACCATCTTTTATTGCAATCCAGTACAATTTTTTACTCGCCAGACACTGCTTAGCTGAGTCGAAATTATTAAAATGCGAACGCATAAAGTACCGAGTTTTTTTTTGCTATTGCAGCTTGCGCATGCTATATTGTCAAGTTGCGCATAAAGCATCCAACTTATGAATGAGCTTGGACCATCGGATTGGGTCAATTTGTTTGATATTTCTCAGTGTGTTTCAGTTCCGTTGTATTCATAGTTTATACTCTTCCTTTCAAATAGCCCTTCTGTCTGGGTTGCTGAGCCTATGTATTGCCGTCGATGGCAATGTGTTGGGCTGCAGGTGGCCAGGTGATACCGACCAACACGTCCGCAAGGGTTCTGCTCGGAGTATGGTGGATCATGGCCATCACCATTATCGCCAGCTACACAGGTACAATCACAACAACTGATGAAACCTATCAAATTAGAAACGTTCTATGAAATAACTTTTGGAAAGATATGCTTGTAGTTTGCCATTGGTTGTTATTCTACCAAACATTATTGACATCATATTTGACTCTTGCAACGAATTTATCAGAAGAAAAAAAAACACAAATAATAGTGTGTCAGTTCTGCGGGCGCGTTGCCACGGATTTTAACTGGGGGGGGGGGGGGGACGAATTGATAGATTGGGAGAGCCCAGTGGCGGATCTAGGTTTAGAGTTTAGGAGGCCAAAATTCCGTTCCGCTCCGTCAGCGCGAAGAAACGCTGCTGAGCTGTGGGAATTAGAGAAAAGAAACTCTTTGAGCAACTTGGGGCTACACCGACTACACAGACAGCGAATAGTTGTTGAGCGGGTTGGGGTGGGTGGGGTGGGGGGGGGGGGGGGGGGGGTAAGTGTAGATAAATGTCTCCAAAACGGGGGGAGTGTCAATCCCCCAGCCTGATGACTGGGCGGGAGGGGGGGGGGGGGGAGAGGGTCAGTGTCCCCTCCGCTCCCGCTACAGTTGACGCCATTGCAATTCTGAGGTCTTATATAGAAAAGCTCCCACGCTTTTACATGAATAACCAAGAGCGAAGTATAAACGTTATTATACAGCCGCCTTATTCTCAATGGCGCCGCCACTTTCCGAAAGTTGGGAGACATAGGCATTTTTATGTCGATTATTTCCATGCAACGCTCATAGGCATAAGGTTAAAATCCGAAGCACTCGTCAAACGTTCTTTGAGGTCTTAGACGGTCGGCAGCAGGTATTGAAAAACAAATCGTCGTGCCCTTCACAGTCCCTCATGCGCGGAATGTTTTGAAGCAAGTTGATCTTCCGGCATCGTCTTGTCGGCATCTTCATGAGTAATGACATGAAATTAAACATAAGTGCACACATTAC